>WYDI02038882.1:0-44907 GCA_009867235.2 Psittacus erithacus | reverse complement strand
CTGACCAAGGACTTTCTGAGCCTCATGCTCTGCCAAGGAGGAGGGGAAGCCGGGAGGAAGCAGAGACAGGACACCTGCCCCAAACTAGCCAAAGAGATATTCCATACCACAGCACGTCATGCCCAGGATGTAACAGGAGGCAGTTACTCAGAAGGGCTAGATCATTGCAGGGGTCAGGCTGGGCGTTGGTGTCGTGAGCAGTTGTATTCTCTCCCCTTGTTGTTTCCCTCGTCATTATTATTATTGGTAGTAGCAGTAGTGGTTTGCATTATACCTTAGTAACTGGACTCTTCTTATCTCAGCCTGTGGGAGCTGTATTCTTTCGATTCTCCTCCTCATCCCTCCAGGAGCTGAGGGGGGAAGAGGGGCAGTGAGTGAGAGACTGCATGTCTGATTTACGGCTTCGCTTAAACTACGACAGTTATAAAAAGATTGTGAATCTAATAGTCAAAGAAGAAGCCACTCTTTGTTATTCATCTCAGAGACAAAAGAAATCTCCTTGCCCTTGCCTGTCCCTCTTAAAGCAAGGCTCGCCTAATCATGTATATTTAAGTTGGGTGACTTATGTGCAGTTGACATTTATAATGGTACATCTTAAAAGCACAAGTCTTTTCCAAACTGACTTAGTAAAGATTATGGTGAAAGTAGTAACACGATTAGACCTGATATTAACATCATTAGCAATAACATCTTAGAAATGGTTTAATTGTTGATGAATGTAGGAAACCTTTGTCAAAATCTCAAAATATCTCGATGTTGCAGAACTATGTAGTTAAGGCAGTGACAAAGCATAGTCCTATTTTATGGGTATAAATTGTATTTAGATGCAGATCACTCTCCAAGTTCTGCAGAATGGTTTTTTTTTGGGTTTTTTTCATTTGTTTTTTTTGTTTGGTTGGTTGGTTGTTTTTTTGTTGTTTTTTTTTTTTTCCTTCATTTGTACAAGTTCTTTTAGATGGACAGCCAGATGAAAGAAAAAAAAAGAGAGAGTGAGACATGGAAAACAATCAAGGTATTTTCCCTTTCCTAGGTAACCTTTCTGAAATCATGCTTGATCTTCAGAAACAAAATGATAAGTGTTCTCTTCCATTAATATTGAGAAAATATTTCCTTCGGTATACAAGAAGTAGCAATAGATTTAAATAACATTGTGCATAGAAGAATTCTCTGTGGGAAGCTTTTATTTCTTCTTGAAAGTAGCTAGTATATTATCTCCTGAGTAAGTATAATGGCTAAGTAATCCATACGCATGCACAGCGTTTTAAGAAGGTGTGAGCCAGTGCACTCACAGCACAGAAAGAACACACTTGAGGCCCAGATTCATGTCACTTAATATGAGGCACTTAACTGAGACAGATGAAACATGAGCGCAGGTGCTTCAATTTTCAGTGGTCAGAGTGTGACTGAGAACTGAATTGACTTATCGAGATAGCTACCTATCATTACTGACTAAACAGGAATCCAGGGAGGAAAAACTTTGGTATTTTTAAAGGCTCTGCTTTGATGTTTCCCATTCCAGTGATTTTTGGCTTTTGCTAACAATAACAAGAATAGAATGCACTATGATTTTGTTTTTCCCCAACCCTCTGATATTGTCGACATAACAACAAAAGTAACAATAACTGTGCTTGAGTTAATCTCAAGGAAGGGAGCCTGAGAGCTGTATCTCTAAAACCACTTTAGCTAAAGGTTAATGTTCATTAGTGTGGAGTCAACAGCACTCTGATAAACCTCTTAGTTTAAACTAAATGACAGAATAAGAGCTAGTAGTACTCTAGTGAGCATTACAATAAAACATGATGCATTGCATTTATAAAAATAAAAACAACAGACTTTAGACAGCTGGATAATGCTTCCATTTGATATATTACAAGTGGAGTTTTACTCACATTTCTTCTTGCAGTCTCATATGCAACATTTCTGTTGCTTAAATTATATAATAGGCAAGAGCTGGTTTTCATTTTTTAAGATCAAAGTATGAGACCCGGGTGGATAAAGGTCAGGAAATGCGTTAGTTGGCTCACAATAGCCTGTGAAAGGGTAGTAGGTTTGGAGAGGGGGAAGAGACAGTGTGTGGTACATTTTCTCAGTTCTGTAGGAATATATGACTGACTTGCCAAGCACAGGCTATTTGGCAGATCTGCTCCAGCAGTGATTTAAAGCAAGACAGGAACTAACCCGAGGAAGAACAAAGCAAATGTTCTCTACACTGAAAAAAGTATTAATTTAAACTGAGGATGAGCAGAGGCCAATGTTTTTCAAATCTGCATGTGAACATTTTTTCTAAACAGTTATTGGGATCCAAATCCCAGATCAAAAATAACTTTTAGAGTGAAACTAGTCAGCATTTGCTATAGCTAGTCAGCATGATAACATTTTCTGGAATTTCTTTACTAAAAATCTAAAAACACAGCAATTGCTTTTGGAGGTTGAGCATGGAATAGGAATGAAAAATAAGTAAGACTCTGAGAAATAAGAATGGCCAAAGTCTGAACTTAAAATTAGTTCTGGATTTCCATTTAGGACAGCTCAAGTTTTATTCCTATTTTAATACTTCAGAACTATAATTGGTTGAACAATAAAGTTCTAACTCGTAAGTGGGGGGATTTTTTTTTTTTATCATGACTCCTGTTCTGTAACTCGTGAAAGAGATTACAATGAAAAACAGTTCTTTCATGATATGGAAAGGGATCATGAGAAGTGGGAGCTAAGAAACAGATACAAAGATAAAATAAAGCTGTTGCTTTGGTAGTTTGGATCAAATCTCACACATATCTAGCTGTTCACAAGCGGAGGTTAAGTGCCTATTCCAACTCCTGTAATAATCAATAAAAACAAATATTGCACTCAACTTTCTATAATAGCTTCAGACATTTCAAACCGAAGGTGCACATAACAGAACTCTTAAGCATTTTTAAACACCTTGCAAGTAAAGTAGTATTTGTTCATTGTTTGTGTGTCCAGGTTTCCATAATTGCTGACAGTAGAAGGGACTTGAATGGTTTGTTTGAACAGTACATTTATTTGAAATAACAGTTTTAAATGTTGCAGTATAATTTTTGGATTAATAGTTGAAGCCCCTCAATGCCTTTTTGCTTGAAAACCTGAAGAAGTTGAAAATTTCCTCATGCTTTTAAGGAGCCTTAAAGCCTATTCAGCTTTAAGGGAACTCCCACAAGTTGCTACTGTATTTTTACAACTGATCTCCTTTGATTTCTTTCACCTGGCATGCTATATTGAAGACTTTGGATTCTTTTCTCATTTTAGATATGTAATCTCACCTTTTTACTCCTTGTTTAAACAAATTTTTAAAGCTGAAAACATGTGAAAGCCTACTTCCTCTCTAAAAGATAATAGTGTACCAAATATTGTCTTGCTTCACTAATTTAAGGGAATAACCCAAACTGGTACAAAATAGAACTCTAAGACTGGTTTTGAGGTGAGTTTGGTTTCTTTTAGTGTTTTGGGGTTTGGTTGTTTTTTTTGTTTTTTTTGGTTTTTTTTTCCTAGTTTTGGTTTGGTTTGTTTTTTTTTCATTAAGAACTGTGTAAAACAGTATGAGAAGATGTCAACACAGCTTCAGGAGTGAGAAGCATTGAAGTGTCAGTATATGAGAAGTATTTTGGTGCTGAGTTCTTTCAAATATGAGAATTACCTGGTCTTTCAATTGTTTTTCATTTCCTTGTTGTTGTAGTGGAATTGTAGTTGGTTTCTGTGGGCCTCTCTTGCACTGCAACATTGCCTGCACATATAAAGGTGATATACCTATTAATATAAAAATACATGTAAACGCACTCAAAAAGTCTTCTTAGTAAGTACTTCCAATAAGTAGAGCCAAATGTTACATCATTTTTTCTCTGTATATATTTATCTACTTTATAAATACATTCAAAAGTAATTCTTTGTGTACCTCTGTATATCTCACAGCAACAGCAACTGGCAATCAACATTATTTGTATACAGTAAAACTGTCCTTAAAACTTAAGCTGTTCTTAAAACTGGATCGTGTAAGTAAAGACTCTCCTGACTAGAATAAGTTCATTTTAATTGGATCACTTAAGATCACAATAGCATTTTGTGAATTTGAAGATACTTAAGTGTTTTATGATATTCTATCCTCTGAAAATAACATCCGAAACACATTTCCCTCTGATGTTGAGACATTACACTCCCATGGGTATATAAGAGCATATTTGTGTGCATGTGCATATTCATGTATAGAAACATTGGTATTTATAGTTTTGTATAGCAATTAATTTTTTCAGTCAGTGGGAAAAAATATATTCTATAAACATAATTTGTAGAATGTTCAAACTTGAATTGGTATGTTTTCTTAAAAATGAAATTCATCCTGTTAACTTGTTGACTTCGGCACTCTGAGAGTGCCCCCGTTTAACCAGTATGGTCTTTTTTGTTTTAAATTTTTTCTTTTTTGGTGTGTGTCTAATGCTGGAGAGTGCATAGCAGGTTAAGATAATCAAACATTTGCAAATGCAAAAAACTATGTCATTCACACCACCTCCCGCTACTTATTTTGCATGTTCTAAGCTCTGCTGAAAGCAGTTAAATTCTTACACTAGTCTTGCAAGATTGTTCCAGAAACAAATTAATTGTCAGTGATTCATTTCCTGGTTTTATTTTTCCTCAGTAGTATTTACCTGCTAGCTCTACTAACTACAGCATGTTACATTTGCATAATAATTTCAGTATTCCTTTTGCTTTAGCGGTTTTAAATTCTATATACACTATAAGCACCTCTCAGTTCTCTGAGCTTTCTTTCAAGAAAAGGATGATGGACATATAACTGAGCTGCAGTTGTAGTAAGCTAGAATAAAAAAAGAGAATTTTTTTTTTTATTCCACAGTGCTTTTGTTACCAGAGTCTAAGCAATAATTTAATATTCTATTACTATAAGGTCATCTGTAATTTTTGTTACCCACTTACAAAGATAGTACAAAATGTTATAAACCCCCACGGTGTTCTGAACAAGAGAATATATTGAGCTATTATTACCCAAAGCTGTCCTTTCTTCAACTACACTTTTGTTGCTAACTCAAATGACACCAAAACATATTTATCTTCCAAATATAATTGTTTTCATATGTTTCCTCACTGGACCTTTCCTGTCCCACCTTCAGGTTTCTTGTCTCTTATTAAGCGTTAGAGCAGCTCTCACATCTGAAGAGGTATTAATAAGGGCCACCTGCCACTGTGACTCATTTGAAATGTCTCTGCACAGTCTAAGATGAGGGGTAATAAATATGTCCAGGCCATGGGGATCAGATAGGAGCCATGAGACAGCATTGGTCAGCATGATGAGCAGTGGTCTCAGCATGAGAGCAACCTAACCTTATGCTCTATTATTCCTCTGTGTAAATGCTCAGCAAATGTCACAATCCCATCCATACACTCTAAGCAGTTTGTGGCAGGTACCACATGCTGCTGTAGGTCTGCGCATAGCCACTGCATTGTTAGTTTTTCACAGGTATATTTTGATACCTCTCAAAACATTTCTGAGCAGTTGCCAAAGTACTTTTTACCAAAAAGATCTTAACACTTCTTTTGTACATTTTCAGTGTAAGTTAGACTTGCTTTTATTCTTGGCAGAGAAAGGATATGCCTCTCCCTGCTATATTTTTGGAATATTTTTTCATTCAGTCATAATTCTAGCTCTAAGCATCCTTAGTTAAATTTCTTAAACTACTGTTCCTTCTATATGTTCAGCACTTTTTCTGGAAAGCTTTTCACAACATTTTTCTCCTTGATGATATTACATGTTACCCCTTCAGTATACAAAGTTTATTTACTTTAATCTAGCATGCAGCTAAGGAGGACACAAACAAGAAGTAGATAAAGTTTTGTAAAATCTTTATGTACTGAAAGGCATGGCAAAGGCACTTTTTTTGCAGATGGAGAACATGTGTCTGTTTCTCACTGAAATTTCATTATGTATCCAAAAATTATATAAAAACGAAAATAAAATCAAAACTATTGTTTAACAATAATGAGCTAAAACACCCAAACAAATAAAATTAAACAAACCAAATGTCCACCGTAATTGGACAAAACCCTGAGAAAAAAAATGAGTGCTGCTGTAAAAGGAAATAAGGTTTATTCTTTTAATAAAATTCAGTAAATAATATGTAATATTTTCCTAAGTCTTAGATTTAACTTTCTAGCTGATTTTCTGGGGGTCTGATGTATGCCTTCTATTTATTGTAGTATATTCTGAAGTTTTGTAAAGTCCCTTTCTAAATGCTCTTGGCATTAGAAACAAATTTGGAGAATAAAATTCTGAAATAAAGTAATATGTTATCTTAATCAACCCTGGATTTATAAAACATAGGCCACACAGCAAAGTCACTGCCTTTGAAAGGAATGGTTCTTAAGTTCAGAACACTTCCTACTTCTCCATATCAACTTCCAGAGAATAGGGCATCAAATTCAGTCTTGCACCATGGAATATTTTTTTTTGTGCAATGTGAACATTACATTCTTGTAGAAATTCTACCAACTTTCCTTAGGTGAAACACTAAATTGACAATAGCTGCAAATTAAGTAGTTCAGTATGCTATATATTAGTGAGACTGCTCATGCAGTATATAAAACTCTTCTCAGTTTGAGTGCTAGGAATGCTATTAGTCTTAGAAGTATTTTCTGTCCTTTGTGAAGTCTGTCTGACTGTAAAGTAGATGTTGGTTTTATTCTACTTTTCTCAGGCAATCATCTACTTTCTATACCTCTTTCTTTAGGATGTCACTCATCATTTGGAAATGATCAGAAATATTCCTTGCTGCCAACCCAACCCAGCCTAACACTTTTAGAACTTCCCTCTGTGCCTTTGGAGAGCTAGCAGATAATTTGGGTTATTCAAGTACACTGAGTCAAGGACTAAGTGTGGGTGTTCATTCCCTTCATACCAATAAATGCAAAGATGGTGTTTACCCTTTCAGGAAAAATGTCTTTGTCAAGTGACTATATAAGGCATTTCAGGTGAAATGCTATTTAACATCTTAGGCATTTCTGTTTCCAGCCTGTGGTAAAAGGGACATGTTACCAGTAAGATATTTTGTAGTATTTTCTGACTTCATTTAATATTAGGAAAGAAGGGAAGACAGTGGGGATTTTGTTTGTTTGCAGATTCAGCTTACCAAGGAAGTAAAGTGGAAGTGAAATGTAGTAAGGATCTCATGTAGCAGAAAAAGATGGAAGAAAAGGATCTCCGAGCTTATTCTGTATGCTAAGTGCCTGTGACTGAGATGCGGTTAAAGAATAATTGTATAGTTTCCAACCAGAACCTCTTAGAAGATTTCTGTCACCAATCCATTGCTTCAGAATAAGCCTTCTTGTCCTGGAACAATAGATAAATTGTCAAATGCTATGATCAAATAGCTCATCCAGGCTTATAGAAAAATTAAAAAGCTCTGGGAATTTTCTTACGGCTAAGATATTCCATCTCACTTGTGATCACATCCCAGAATGTACTGTGACCTCTTAAGCTGTTACAAGGCTGCTTCTACTTTGTCAGTTTGTGGAATTATGATCTACTTCTCAACCCAACCACCATAAATCTAGTTGGGGGGCAAATTTTAGTCTACAGGCTTAGTTTCACTGAAGCATGTGGAATCTGCGTGGTCCCTCTAGAGCAGGCAGATGCCAGAGTTTTAGCTGTAAGGCAGGGTTTTCTGTATTCGGGAGAGTCCATCCTTCCCACTTGGATGTGGTGCCCACAGCATAATTCTCGGTTAGTTATCCATAAGGTATTTTTAATTTTGACACACATTTTTCCATGCTGTCCTCTTGTGTATGAGTGTATTGTTCAGTACATACAATATGTGTGTATATTAAGTTCATGAGTATGTGTCTAGCCACACAGATAAATTGCCACATAGGAAGCACTGTTTACTCTTTTTTCTCATCTTCTGAAGTTTCTTTGCCGATAGAAGTGACTTAAAAATATCATGTTCACAAAAATAATCAAATAAAGTTGAAAACAGTTTAAATATTTGTCCATTAAAAGAAATGCTTCCACTGTATTTGCTTTCTATGAACATTAATCTCTTTGATTTCCTGTACTTACACTGTTTGACTCTCTTGCTATGCCAAATAAACACTTCTCAAAAACGGCAAGGAAAACACAGTTTGAAAAGGGCAAGGCACGTAGGCTGAGCAGAGCTGGTGTCAAAATGCTAAACAGCTGTTCTTATGACACATCCAGTATGGTGAGACTACATTTTCTTTTGGTCTTAATATTAGCATGATTCTCAGAGGTATCCAGTATATAGTCTTTACAGAAATCCGCCTCAGACATGTCTTGGCTAGGTATTTTTATTTGGGTGAAGAATAATTCCTCCCCACAGATGAGCACAGGGACAATTTGAGACACCTGTCTATAGATAGCAACTTCTTTTCTTCAGCCAGCTTTCAGTGGTTGCACATCCCTATGTAATTGTCTGTAGTGTTTCATGAAGAGCCTATTAATCCCTATAGGTTGTGTAAAGTGATTCCTCATGGGAGATCTAATTGAAGCAATTAAGGTGGGTTTATTATCACTGTTAGTAACTGGACCTGTAGTCTTCCTGTGGTATTCTCAGATTGAAAAAAAATGCTGGCTAGAAAAGGTCATGGGTATTTCTTTACAAGTGTGAAGAAAATTAAATAGTATCAAAACTAAGCTGATAATCAGGTGGATGAGTAAGGGGTTAATTTGCAATTAGAAGGTTTTCAAACATATTAGCTAATTCTCCCTTAATTTAATTTCTGTTGAAGGTCAGATTTTGCCTTGATGTTCTCTTTATTTTATCTGTTAAAAAACAATGGGTCTGAAAAAAGGTTTTACTGAAAAACAGAGCGGAGCACAGGGAAGACTTAAGGGAGCATATTAGCATGTAGAGGTGAGGGATTCATCTCCAAGGTGACAAATTTCATGAAGTGCTGTATATTCAGCAAAGTCAGTGATAACTAGGCCCATGCAAGGTAGGCGTATAATTCATCAGAGCTGTAGTACTGTAGTAACATTCCTGGTCTACTGCCTTAGAGGGTCTGTTAACATAAAACTGGACACCTTAACGCCACTTGCTCCTTTAACCTTTACTGGTACTGGTTTGTTTTGTCAACTAACAGGTATATTGATATCAGAAGGTTTGCTTT
Organism: Psittacus erithacus; assembly: GCA_009867235.2. Classification (NCBI taxonomy): domain Eukaryota; kingdom Metazoa; phylum Chordata; class Aves; order Psittaciformes; family Psittacidae; genus Psittacus; species Psittacus erithacus. The sequence continues at coordinate 35,757 of WYDI02038882.1, read as the reverse complement.
TTGTCTAGTAAAAATATACCTGTGATAATATACAGTTCTTACTATTTTGTCTTTCCCTTTTTAATTTAGATCTGCTCTCCACAAAAAAATGCATCAATAGTATGTCAAGTAAGAGTCAGTAGGAATAAGAGTTCCTATCATACTTTCCTCAGGCTTTTTCTCAAAATCAGGGGCCTAGGCTGTCACACAAAACTTTTTGGACATTTATATCTAATTACCTTCATATAATAATTAGTTAAATACAGTCTTCAGCCTAATAGACCCAGAATGCTTTAGGCTGTTGAACTATTATGAAGGCCTTGCAATTTTTGATAGGCTTTAATGCATTCTTGACTCTCTTTTTAATCTCAAAATACTATTGAAAACAGTGTATTTATAGTGTGCTGAACTAACTGCAGAGCCACTTGGCCTGTGAATAGCCAAGAACTACTTTTAAAAGCTTGACCCCTAAATAAGACACATCTGTATTCAGGATCATGTTTTCCAGCATCTGTATTTCCTCAGGGACATGTTTTCAATTGGAAAAAAAACTCCAACCAAATAGTACAAAAGCTTTTAGTGTGTTGAACAAGTTCTGATTTTTTGAGTTGCACTTAGCCTTGCACTGTATTAGACTTGGTTGTTTTTTGTTTTGTTTTTTTTTCCCAGCTTAATTGAAAGAGATTTTCATCCTATTTGCAGTTCTTACATAAATGTAAATCATGAATAGCTGTGCTACTGTCAGAAAAGTTATTCTATATTAACAGTTTATAGTCAAGAGACAGAATTTGTTCTCTAACTATTTTTTTTTTTTTCCACTCTTACAGACCTTCAAGCTACAGGGGAAATTGCTAGTCTGAAACAATTAAAATGGACACATCTCGTTAACGTTTATAGTCAACTTTTGTAGCATCGGTCCTCTCTTGGGAAAAAAGCAAAGATCTTGAGTAGGGATTGTCAGAAAGATGTGTGACTTTGTCTTTTAAGCTGTAAGGATAGCCGCAGCTGATATCATTTTCTTAAATCTCTGCCTGAACCTCCTTGGAATGACAGTTAGGGGCAAAATTAGAATACAAAAACCCTTTTACTGTAAACCCGTCCTACTCCTGTGGCTCTCTGAAACTGCAGGTGTGAATGGAGGGGAACAGTAAAATGCCCATAGCTGTGCTATTTTTGGAAATGTAAGACTTCGGAAACCAGCCTGGCTGTAGCTGCTCCCAAAAGAGTTTTTGTGTGAACATCAGAGGATGTGTGTGCTGGATGTCAAGCTTCACCTATGAGCAGTTTTCACTACCCTCACTCTTAGTGATGGCTGCTAGCCAGAGCTGTTTTCCTTCTGGCTTTCTCTCACAGGTTTGCCCCTGCCCTGTTTGTCTGTCATACTAGGGGCAGTAAAAATTAAATTCCACCTGATATCCTGAGAAGTGTTTAGATTGCTCTTGTTAGATCCCAGTGTTCAGCTGCTATGGTGCTGGGTCTACGAGAACTCATGAGAACAGGTGGAGATCTTCTCTTGTGTTTTGTGTAAGTGCTGTCAGGCACTACGCAAATGAGCACAAAATGTGCAATAGAGACACCACTGCAGATAAGAGCTTTGCAGCAGCACTGAGGAAGAGATTTCTACCTTTACAGCTAACTTTCCCTTCCATCCAAAGCCGCCTTACATTATCTCTGTTTTGACCAGGAAAGAAATAGTGAAATAACTAACAAAGACTGTCAAGCCTGCTACTAGTTAGAGGCTAAACCAGTACATTCTGATGAATCTTATAAATACTATAAAAGCAATTCTCTATGTGTTGCTTATTTTAGATAAAGTGGTGCTGAGCATTCATAACAGCATTGGAATAGAGAAACTTTGATGTCTTTTCTGTGAAGTATAATTCTAGAAACTTGATATAACATAGTCAAATCTATTGTTTTATAGCTCTGAATTTCTGTTGCCCTAGCCAAACACTGTTTATCCAGGTTTCAGACTGTAGTCAGTTTTTGAGTCAATTTTTCTCGTAATATTGAATGACTGCATACAGCTTCTGTGTGCTGTTAATAGCTTTCATGTGCTGTGCAGCCATTTCAGCAATAGATGTTTTCCTCTCTTTCTGTGTTTGCAAGGCAGTTTCTGAATTAAAAGAAATAACACAACAAAATATTGTAGAATGTGAAGGTATAATATTGTAAAAGGATCAGAAACAGAATAAGAGATTGTTTTGAAAATCTTCATTGAGCAATGGGATTAAGACATATCAGATAGTCTGTGTGAGATTTTGATTGCAAAGTTTAGGTTATACACAACCTATGTGCAAATAATTTTTTAAAAAAGTTGTGAATCTATTAAAGGTTGCTCCTTTCTTACTTTCTTACTAAGTTTTCTTACCAAACTTAGACATCCAAATGTGAGATAAATGACTCAATCCATGTAAAGAAGTAGGCACCTACCAACCACAATTAATCTAATTTTTAAGATCAGTCAGTTAGATTGGAGGAATCATCATCCGGACACACCTGCAAAAGAAGACAATCTGGCTAGCTTTCATTCAAATACATCTTCTAGACATTGAAGTTAGGTGCATTGTATCAAAGTATTGCAAGCATGTAGGAACATATGAAATATGTATGAAATTTGTGTTTTAAAAACTTAGTGATTATTCAGTGTCTTTGTTGGTCACTCTGAGTATCCTGAATTTTAAGGATATTTGATGGAACCAGCATGATGTGCAGCTGAAAAAACAGAACCACTGGAAAAGGTGTCACTTAATTAAATATACCTTCCAAGTTATACTTAAAAATCGCCTGCCACATGCTGCTGCTTCTTAAGGCTACTGCTGTTATACTAGGCCAATAATTGTCTACATCATCATGTTAGAGTCATAAATACCTCATTCCATTTAGAATCATAGAATCATAGGTTAGGGCTGGAAAGGACCTTAAGATCATCTAGTTCCACCCCTCCTGTCATGGGCAGGGACACCTCACTCTACACAATGTTGCCCAAGACTCTATCCAACCTGGCCTTGAGCCCTGACAGGGATGGAGCGTTTACCACTTCTTTGAGCAACCTCTTGCAGTGCATCACCACCCTTACAGTGAAGAACTTCTTCCTTATATCTAACCTGAACTTCCCCTGTTGAAGTTTAAACCTGTTACCCCTTGTCCTATCACTACAATCGCTGATGAAGTCCCTCTCTAGCATCCTTGTAGGCCCCCTTCAGACACTGGAAGGCTGCTATGAGGTCTTCACTCAGCCTTCTCTTCTCCAAGCCGACCAGCCCCAACTTTCTCAGCCTGTCTTCATATAGGAGGTGTTCTAATTCCTTGATAATGTTTTCTATGTAAATGCATGGTTCTACCATACAAAGACACACAAAAGTAATACAGATTAGTCATAGCCACCTGCCCAATTAGAGAAATTGCTGTTACAATTCAACCTAGTTAAACAAAGCTGCAGGCCCAAGAAAGGTCAGGCAGAGCTCACTGACTAGCCACAGTTCAGAAGCCTTTCAGATTTAGTACAAAGCTTACTCCTGTTGCTACCAATGGCAATACTGTATTACTGGGCTATAGAGTTACATGTAAATGAGAGTGATTAAGTGAAATTATGGTAAATAAGAGAAAATAATGTGTATTTTACTGAAAAGAGGATTTACTCCATTCATTTTGTTGCTTTACACAAATATTTGCTTACTACTTTCCACCATTTGTAAAGAAATTATTTTTATATTTTTTTACATAATTTGGTGGGTTTTTTTGGCAGAGGTCTATACAGAATCCACAAGGAATTGACTGTAACAAAGGCTCCTAAGCTTTTGGTATAACAAAGCATTAACTATGGGTCAACTGTCTTACCAAGAAAAATGGAGTTACTTATTTTTGATTATTAAATCAGATTGCGTTCTTGCAATTTGAAAGGCTGTACAAGAAAAATATGTTTAAAAGCTTTACCATTAATGTTACTATTCTGCTACTGGTTTCCTTCTTAAATGTCACAGTGATGACATTGGACGTGATTATTTGCTCACACAATTGTAATAATAATGTTGATTTCAGTGGAATTATTATTCATTTACCCACTGCAGAGAATCAGATTAATTCACAAAAATTATTTTCTAGCCATTTTATAGGAGCTTATTACTTTTCCTTGTCAAACATTATCATAATGGCTTTAGTAGGGAATAGGTTAAAATAATCTTCACCCAGTTGGGCAAGTAGAGTCAGCCTGCTGCTGTGTTATATAGCCCGTCTGTTCTGCCAACTTTTTTTTATGATCTTCTTAGAAATAGCTGCTTTTATGCCAGTGACTTAGGGTAGGATTGTCTGTAATTATGCTCTTAGTAACATTGCAAGTATAAAGAAAGAAGGCAAAAAAAAAGAGACATAGGTCTTTTATGGGACCCCTTGTAGGCTTCTGTCTCATTATGTTAACAATCTGCCTAGAGAATGGTGTCAGATTTAGAGAGCAGAAGAGATTGATTTACTTTCCAGGCCCTTCTACCCAGCCTAATTATTGTGTTACAAATGGCGATTCTTTCACCCCTCTAAAGGAGCACTTTGATTAGTGTCTGCAATGCAGGTGCCAGGGCTTAATACGGTAAGTGCATGTCAACTAGTTTCTTTCATCACATAGTCAAACTGTATAAAACAGCCATTGCACAGTAGGAGCTGATACATGGTTTTGCCGTAGCTTGCATGAGCTTAAAATTAATAGAGATAGAACAGCTATGAAATTTGCCATCTTTCTTTGTTTAATGGCTTCTTTTGTTATTTTAGTAAACACGAATGATGAGTAGATGAAAAAGAGAAATAAAATGAGTGTGAATAGATACTTTGCCATTGTAGAATTTTATTTAAAATTCGGATCAGATTTCTCCCTTCCCCCTGCCTGATCGAATGGTTCTACTCACAAATTAAGGTATAGTTTCAATATTACAGGCTCTTTTCTTTGCTCATGTAGTTGATGTCTTGGCTTATTGGAACGGTTTTATTATTAAGAATGATGATATTTTTAGTTGGTTAAAAATTTATTTATAAATAGCTTTATTTTTTTTTTTAGCATTTGACAATGACTAGATAAATACAGGCTTGGAAGTAAACAGAAACACAGGATTTTATAGTTAACTCTAATTACTTTAAGAATTAAGAATCAACATTCATGCCAAATTCACAGGATTCACATCAGACGCTAGACTTCGACTTACTATTGCAAGTTTCTCCCTTGTTTGATATGTTACCTCATTTGCCAGAGAATGTAATTTTTTTTCAGTTTCTGCATAAAAGAGAAAAATGTAGATGATAAGCAGTATAAGCTTCTTTCCTAAATAATATTATGTAAGCTAGCACTACAGATTGAAGGAAAATTGTAGGAATGCTGCTATTCTGAGTGGCAAACAGAGGTGAGGCTCTTGACATCACTGACAATAGTGTAATGTTTCTCAAACACCTGTGCATTTGAGTTTCTGGCTCAGAGAGCACCAGCTTTCTCCTCAGTGACTACATTCTCCTTGGATCCTTATTATGAATTCTTATTGGTTCTCATCCCACATTTAACCAGGATTGCATGTTAATAGGTATCATTTACACCTCAAATGACTTCTCCATGTTCAATTTAATACATGTTCCTTTTGAATTATGTCTGGATATGTTCTGAATTATGCAAAAACTGTGGGTTCTGCTTCTTAGCTATTTAATGTGCAGTGTATTTAGTGTAATTATCAGGAAAAAGCAATCATTGCAATATTCATTACTCATGCAACAAATATATCCAATGCCCATTAATAATGCTTGATCATGAATTCTGCTATGGATCACCATATGGCATGTACCCAGTAAAACTAGTATATGTATTATGTTAACACAATTTTTCTAGTTTTAATAAAATAAATAGAAAATACAAATGTCAAAAGTTTAATTAAAAATATACAACCTGTTGCCTTAGTAAATTGTCCAACAGCGCTAAGATCTCACACAATATATCTGTATATTGTTTGCAGTCCAGTAATTGATTTTAATGTATCCAATAAAAAGTTCTGTTTTCCCAATTAAAATAAAACAATAAGACTATATTTTCATATCTGAACTCAGTGTAGTCACCTGTGTTAAACACAATACAGTCTTAATGTACATGTATAGACTCATTGAAACCAGACATAGAATCACAGAATCATAGAATAGCTAGAGTTGGAAAGGACCTCAAGATCATCTAGTTCCAAGATCATCTAGTTCCAGCCCCCCTGCCATGGGCAGGGACACCTCACACTAAACCATGCCACCCAAGGCTCTCTCCAACCTGGCCTTGAACACCGCTAAGTAGGAATATAAGAATTTAGGAATGAGAGTAGAATAGAGATTTTTGCAGAAAAGCATTTCTGCCCACCCATATTTTAAAATTGGGCTACCCTAGTAATTTCTTATTTGGTCACAGTAATATTGACTCCAGGAGTTGTACTTAGCTTCCATGTTAATTGATTGAAAATTTATTTGCTTTTTCTCCATTATCTAGATCTCATCAAATTGCATTTTTTAAATCTATAGTACAGCTATTCATCCTTCTGTAAGACTTCTCCTTTAGCTTGTGAAATTATTTACAATATTGCTAAATTTTTTAAATTTTGTTTTGTGTGTGTGTGTACAGTATTACTGTGCACAAGGTTTTTTAAGCCATGAAAGCCTTACTTCATCCTCTTCAACTTCTCAAATTTTTTTCTCTGCATCAAGATCATTATCAAATCATGAGGCAATTTGCTTGTGGAACCTTTTTTTTCCTAGGAGTTCTTCCCCTTTGTCTATACCTTTGAAACATTTTACATATTATCTCTGACCTCTTCTCTCAATCCACTTTTAGTCAGCATGCTCCAATCAGCTGCGACATTCTGCTTCACCCAGATGTGTAGCACAACTTGTATGCACAATTAAATGGACAGCAGTGAGCCTGAATCCTCAATCACTGCAAATAAGAGTACACTAAATGATTTAGTTGGGATCTTCTGTAAAAACTTTATATGTTGTATGACAACGCCAATTGTATTACCACTAATTATTTTTTTCTAGTTTTCTGGTATTTTATTTTATTTTTAATCTATGCACAACTAGATAATGCTGTGTCTTGATAGCTGTCTTCCTGTGCACTGTATAAACATGGTCTAAGAACTCCAGAAGTGACAGGTGAATTTAAGACTCGGTATTGCTAAATAAAAGAAAGACAGAGACAAATCATGGCCCAGAGGCAGAGTCAATATTCGAACTGTGTAAGGGTATTTCTTTTCTGCTGCAGATTTCTCTTGGAGATCCAGTAAGTCTGGTTTTTTCAAAAGTAAGACACCAAATGGTGCCTGTTCTGAATGTTTCTTGTAAAATCCTGGAAGGCGATTGCAAGTTACTTTGCCGAATTTTGGGGTTCTCTTTAAGCTTTTCTTTTTTGTTATATTCCAGAAGTACTTAAAACTTCACATTTTTTGTTCTGGATAAAAGTTAGGAATACAACACAGTATTATAAAATAGCCTTTTGTAAAGGAATTCAGTACTTTGATAAGCATGAAGGAATTAAATCTTTCACAGACGTATCAGAGGCTTTTAATGTACTTTGGCAAGCTGGAAACAGAAGCAGATTAATGTGATCTGAACACCAAATAGTTAAAGGACTACTTAAATGCTAACAGTATATGGAGGTCAAAATCTGTCATCCAGTTAAAAAAAAAAGAAAGAAAAAGACAACAAACAAACCAACAGAAACAGGAATATAGGAGACGCAAAGTAAATGCAAAAAAGTGACAAAAAAATTAGTAAGGTGGATGGAGTCTTGGATGACATGGTTTAATGTGTGGTGTCCCTGCCCATGTCAGGGGAGTTAGAGCTAGATGATCTTAAGGTCTGTTCCAACCCTAACTGTTCTATGATTCTGTGATTCTATGTGTACTACTGGGTATTAGCTCTCCTAAATTTTGCTAGTAAAATGGTAACTGTAACCTTATTCTTTTGCTACTTTTTACTGTGCTGACTCACTAAGTCATATGCAGTCTGTAGTGTAGATAATTTTACTTTTGGGAGATGGTGTTTATGTTCAGAGTGTTTGCAGAATGTTGCCACACATTCGAGTATAATTTAAAAAAAAACAATCATAAAGGTGCATTGCCATTCTGACGTTCATCTTGCAGCAGAATGAGTTTGAAATTTGATTTTATAATCCCTTAATGAAGTAGTAATCAGGAATTTTAATAGACTACACATTCTCACATACACTGAAGAAACCTCACAGTAACAGAATATAATTTGACTGTGTATTTTCAGTATTTTAACTAACAAAATAAGAAAATCCAGTTTAATCTCCAGACTTGTGAATTTTAATTCAAACCTTTGTTTCAGATTAGGCAGTTGCTATTTGCTCAAATTAAAATATGAGGAGTTTCAAAGCTATAGCAACATATTATCATGCAGCACTAATTACAATGTAGCTTTTTTCAGCAGCATGAGAACATGAGGATCGTCTGTGTCATCATTCTTGCTTGATGAATAATTATGACCCAGTGCTTTAATTTGAATTGTCCAAAGGAAGGTTGAATTAACTTCCTTGCTAGTAAATACAACAGCTGGGATTCTGTTAGTTCCCTCCAGAGATCTCCAGGCAATATTTATTAGAAATTTCAAGTGCAAAATAAACTGTTGTGCTGCAGCAGTCAGTCTGCACAGTGTTATGTGTACAGCTGTAATAAGTGGCAATATACAGTTAAACAGTGTGAATTTGATCCTGTTACACCTCTCCTATCAGTAATTCCTGCACATTTCAAGTGTTGTGATGCACAAACCTTTATCTCATAAATGCAATTTTTATGGGAGTGTGTAGCTGTAACTTTTTCCTACTGTGGAAACCAACTATGTATCATAAAGTTCTTTCCAAAAAAAGGAGGTAATGCTGGTAACAGTAACATCAATGCTTTGTATCTCTCTGTCTTCATTACATGATTTCTGATTTGCATTTTTATTCACCCATCCAGATTTGTTAATGTGCTTTCATGTTCTTACCTCAAGTGCATCTTGAACATTGACCAGAGAGACTTGCTGTGGCTTTCTAAGGTTAGGAGGTTTGAAATAGTACTCTTTCAGTCCAGCAGAGACACTTAAAAGTAATAACGACAGCAATAACTACAATAACATTGTTATTATTAAGAATAAATTAATAATTACATAAGAATAATAATAGCAATAAAAGCAGTAATAATAATGATGTAGCAGAGGAGCTGCAGAAGCGAGCTGCTGCTCTGTGACGCTCTGTGCCAGCCCATCTCATCTCTAGTGAGTTGGACTGTTTTGTCAACAGCTCCATCTGCAGCCCATGGGCAGCCGAGTGCCGCGCACTGCCATCCTGGGATATGCTTTCTGAACACTGTTGTCTGTTAAAATTAGATTTGAAAGGCAACACCTTAAAACACCTTTTTGCGGTTGAAATTTTGGCGCTGTCAGGTTTTATGTGATTTCTGAGAGTATAGCCGTAGGCGCTGTCAATGGAAACTCGCTGGGAAAGAAGCAGGGAGGGAGCAAATGGAGAAATGAGCTATTGCTCTTGTTGAAGGCTTGCAGTCAGGCATAATAATCTCTCCAGTCAGCTGTTTAAACATGTACACAACAAATTATTGATATTATTGATATTATTTTTTCCTTTTTTTTTTTTTTTTCTGTGAATATGCTTTTATTTGCAAAGGCCACTTCTAAGCTTTTGGCCACTTGGTACCATCTCCCTTGTGATGTAAGAGTGAGAGCAGTGCAACTCATTCTGCCAGAGCTGTGACTTCAGTTGCTCAAACAACTTGTGTGCCCAGCAGTGGCAGAAGTCAGCAGTGTTTCCTGCAGGGTGTGAGTCACAAATTGGTGTTGCTTTGGTCTATTTGTAGCCAGGGTCTGTAGTTTGGTAACACTAGAGGGCTGCAGAAGTCTTTTCTAGTCACCTACAGGTGACAGGTGTTTTGTTTTTTTTGTTTTGGTTTAATTTGTGGTTGTGGGGTTTTTTTGGAGGAGGGGAAATGTGGTGATTCTAATGAAAGTACTTGTGAAGGGCAGGAGATATAAATGCTAAACATGTTTTGAACCAGCGTTTGTTTTAAATGTCTTTAAATTACCAGAATGAAAATTTAGTTATCAGCGCTATTATATATTTTTATGTCCTGACTTTCAATAATGTAGTAATTGTCAGTACTTCATAGAATCATTCAGCATAAAATTTGTTTCTTCCTTACTTTATTTCATACTTTAATTAATAGCAAGTGAGTGTGGGCTTGTGGGTTTTTTTGAGGGAGTGGGGGTAGCTTTGCTATTGTACACTGAGCTATTTCTAATGCTACTGTCTTTGTATATATAGTGTTAAAACTCCTCATGTTGTCTTCAGAACACCTTCAGATATCTTTTTTGACCTATTGGTGCTCTTGACAAATTAAAATGCCATTCACGATGGACAGGAACATTAGTCAGTAGGCAACAGTAGTTCCCTGGCCACAGAAAACAGTACACAGAAAACCCTTGCCTCCCCTTTTCACTTTTCATGACAGCAGTCCTTCCTACAAGATTGTATAGATAAATGAAGTTTTGGTATATTATAAAGATTAACAAATTTATATCACTTCAGATAGGTGTAGAAGTGAATTTTGCAGTAAAAGAGCACTCGTATACTTTGTCATTGGTTCTCTACCTTTCACTCAAAGGCACTTCAGTGCTGTCAGTAATACTAACACATGGGGAAGTGAGTCAGTCTCTCAAAGCAAGCTTCAAACCATTTTGGGCTTTATAGGTCAAAAGCAGCACTTCAAACTCCACTTGAAAAACAACAGGCAGCCAGAGCAGAATTGGAGAGCAGATGTCAAATGTTCATAAAGGGATACAAAGCATATCAAGCAGAACGTCACCTTCCTATAACAGATTGCTTCCAGGTTGATTTAAGGTGCAACCCAATGTAAAGCTCATTTAAGTAGCCAGATCAGTTATTTGCAAAAGACATGTCTGCAAATGCTATGTCATAATAGCATTTTATATCACAGAATTTCATTTAATTTTGTACATCCATGGAATAAGTGGAAACAGCAACAGGGTGCTTGATTTGTAGATGGCTAAGGACATACGAACCATAGACATTTTTCATAGTACCTTACCCAAGAGGCCCTCATATGTTTTATAAACTCAGTCAACCCATGCTTATGTTATTTGTGATGCCATTTCACATCATGATGAAAGCCAGATACCTATCAAGAGGGGAGTGTCAGGTCTTAGGAATGCATATTGATATTATGTGACAGATTAAAATAGGAAGGAAAGAATGAAGCATCTAGTCTACAGTATGTCAGGTATGTCTTACCATGGTCAGCTTGTCAACAATGTTTTTTTCTTTTGTGGTTTAAAATCAAATGGATTTAGTTTTAAAGTAGCATATAATAGCAAAGCTTTTGCTATTGTTTCCAACTGTCAGAATACAGTGCTAGGGCTTGTTATCTTCTGCTGCTGCCAGATATTCATTGCAAGAAAGGAGAACAATAAGTACGCAGTCTGGGTAAAGGGGGAGAAAAAATAATCTTACAAAGCTAGTAACAGAAATCAGCGTTAGCACTATCCCAACAATTTTCTGTATTTTCTTCCTGTTAGGAAAATACAGTAAAAAATTCCAGAAAAGGGCAAGTTAGAAACGCATCACGGATCCCCACTATCACTGCAGTTAAAGGAAATTTGGGGAAAAATGTTGGTCTATTAAGTGTGTAGGCAGGAAAATGTTAAAGTGTAATGGCTAAAAGCAGAACATCGACCAAATCAGACTAAAAATAAGCTGGATATTTTAACTAATCCTGGAAACTACTTTCTGGTGCAATTGATAGATTTTCTGTCACTGGAAATAAAAATCTGACCTTTATTCATTTTCTTCTCTTAAAGATATAGTCGAAATCAAGCTTAAATATTGAATTTGAAGCAGAAATAATTAAAGTGTAGTATCTATAATATACAGGAAGTCAAATAACCACAATAGTATATCCTGTCCTTAGAAGTGCATTAACCTAAAATAGAAAGCATGCACACTTTTGTTACTTTTAATTTCCTTTCTATATCCTAACTGTTAAAATACGTGCCAATTTGTTGTCTACTCTTGAAAACACTGTGTGTAGAGAGCTTCCATTTATGTCAATAAGATTAGGGGATATAAGGGTCATACCCTTAATATAAAATATAATTTATTTGGACATTGGCTATCTTCCATTTGACACCATAACAAATTCTACTTACCTGAAAGCATACAGATTTTTTTTTTTCCCCACTCAAGAATGCATAGCATTGCACAATTGACCAAGTGTATTATGGGAGAAGTTCATCTTTCTATAGAGGATTAAGTACTACCCTTCCCCAGAGGCAGAATGCCAGATTGATTTGATGGACCAGTTTACCATAGCAAATTGCATATTCCAGAAGCACTTTCAACCAAGAGTTACGGTCTGTAGTGTACCATCTGTTAAAAGTCTGATATCTCTAAATTTAGATGATCGGTGCAGTCAATTTGGATAGTAAATTATTCATTAAAACATTGTAGTGGACACTTCACCACATGAAAGCCTGTTTCTGCTTCTTCTGAAATTTTAGTTAAATAAGATAGAAAACTGGTGGATAAAAGCAAATACATTTTTCAGCACTTTGAACCTATACAATTACTTACATCCATAGAAACCCATGTATCAGTAGAATTGTAATTATAATATGAATACACTAATTTGACACTCAGCACAGTAAGTTGAATAATGAAGAATGAACTCAGGCAGTGCAAACTAATGGCACTATGATTACATTACTTTGGGATGACAGTTTATAGGATGCAGCTTCACACCATGTGTTTCTTTTAAACTGTTCTATCCTGAGAGCAGGAGAAAACAACACAGAATGTGCAGCTGCAGATTTTTTCAGTTTTTCTTCCCTGTTACCTATTTGTCCTTGTATCCGATGGGGTATTGTGTAACTCCTTCGAGAAAAATGAGTGACAACAAGCCTGACTTGCCGGTTAAGCAGTGTAAATTGACAGTGTGCCGGGGCTAGACTGGTGCTAGACCAGTAGTTTGTTGACTGCCTGTTGGGTGAAAAAATACAAATTGGATGTGTCTCATAGCCTTGCCATCAAAACTGAAGTTTTCTTGAGTGTGGGATTTGCAGACAGCCCACTCCTGTACTGCAGCATGTCCTAAACCCAAGTTTAAATGACAGCTGCAGGCTGAGCTAACAAGTTAGCAGTTTCCACAGATATCAGATGCCATTGGTTTTGCGGGTAACATTTTTCTATTATTTGGTTTCTAAATAGCCTATGCACCAACAAATTAGAGCACACCAGGAATAGTGAGTTGGGTGTTTTATTTCATTTTTTTTCTTCTACACTTCCTCTTGACGTTCTTGAGATGGGATGGACTGCACCCTTTCATGTTCTGTGCTTCTCTCTCAGCATTTCAGGGTCTGCCTTTTCCAGCTCTCCAAAAAGGGCTTTTACTGGTACTGTGGAGACATACATAAAGCCTGTCAGCAGCTTCAAAGCCTTTATAAGCCTCATGTCTAAGTAAAGGTGGTATTTCTGAGTAACTTTGAAAGATAGAATTAAAACACATGTAGTACATTAGGAAATTCCAGTGCTGTTTCAGATATAATTCCTGCTGGGGAACTGAGGAAGTATCTCAGAGCTGATGCTATTTTTCAGTATCATCCACAGGAGCCAGTGGATGGCTTGTTACTCAGACATATGCATGAAAGCAGGATAGGCAATACTTTTAGTATTCTTGCTATTAATAACCTTGCTACCTGTATGGTAGTATAATATATTGTTAGTATGGTGTGCTGAAGCTGAACCTTATTGCTGAGAGAATTTTCAACTTAGGAGTGGTGATAGTTTTAAACTAGAACTGTTGTTCTAGTGAGAGGTTTTGTTTGAAGTGATGTGGTGAATACACTGGAATATGTGTTGCTGATTTGGATATATGTGTCACTGACAGTTAATAAGTATGAATTTTTTCCAAAGGTGCTAAATAAAAATGCAAAGATAATGTACACAGAGTTCAAGCAATAATAAAAGCATAAGTCAGAGTTCTGTAATGTTTAATTTGTGTGTGCTTTTCTGTTTTCTTTCCTTTCAGATTAACAATGAAAAAAATTGGTCAAATAAGAAATTTTCTTATTTAGATTAAAAATGAAAATAACTGTACGTGGCTTGTTGGGGAGAGGTTGGGTTTATTTGGTTGTTTGGTTTTTTTTCAAAAGTAATTAAAGACTGCATGTACATAATTGTGAAACACTAATTACTTAAAGGTCACAGAAAAAGTTTCCTTTTTTTTTTTCATATCCCATGGTTTCCTTTTCATAAAGCATAGTAATTAAATTCCCTACCAACCAATTTTACATGATGTTATTTCACTGCATTATTCTAAATGGAAATGTGTAGAATTTATGCTGGTATAGGATTTCTTATTGTGCTATTTGTTCTTTTTATTGACTGACACATGTCTGGAAGACACCTTAAGAAACAATATAATTAGTCTATTTGCATTGCCTGGAATTAGGTGACCTTTGGTTTTGGCAGTAATTAGACTATCCCTGCTGTTCACTGTTGCTTGCTGGTAGTCACTAACCAGGCAGAAAAGGTGTCCAAGCAGCTCATTTAGTGAGCCACAAAAGCATTTCAAATGTCATTAAAATGATCAGGAAATTATAATTAATAGTGCAATATCATCTTATGGAGGTGTCCCATTAAAAAAAAAAAAAAAAAATAAAAAAAAAATGCCTTAAAATAAACCAGTGTTTTATTGGGTACAACTTCTGTAGCCTCTAATTCTACAATTCTCCAGTGCTACCAGAACCTGAGAGCACATGCATGTTCTGAATGCTTTCTTCTTAGTATATGTGTATGTAGGCGTACATACTGAGCCAAATTTTACCAAAGGTGTTTATAACCAGTTCTCTAAGGCTACTAAAAAATTTATGTAGCTGTGTATATTATTTATGTAATCCAATGCTACATCTCTTTTGTAATGTTTCAATGTCATTAGCTACTTGTTTCAAAGAAGATATTAAAGGGCAATGTTGTAAATTTTGGAATAATATGTTTTTACACTATTTGCAAAGACTCAAAAAAATCACTAAGAACCAGATTTCCAGGTACTTTAATGCTTGATCATATATGGATGATAACTTCCTGTATGAATCCAGCCCTGCAATTTGAAAATCTAGATTGCCATTACAAGAAACTAAAGGTTCATGCTTTCATTTCTAGCAGTTAATTGAGGCACGCAAGTTGATAGCCTAGATAAAATAGACTCCTAGTTTAGGTCTTGCTTCTGTGCTTGGATTTGCATGGTAGAATGAATCAAAATTGTAAGGTTCCCATAATAAATGACTCCCTGAACTGAATTTTACAAAGAATATCAGGACTGTGTCGAAGATTTCCCAGTAAGTAATGACTGCATTTCATCACCTGGTAAAAATAATTGATCTATGCATTTTTGTGATTGGCTTGTAGTACTGTAGAATTAGAAGACAGATGAGGCATATTGACAGGACAGTATTAAAAAACTTAAATTGCCACAGTCAACTAACTTCCATGGTATTCTCTCCCTTCATTAACCATAACGGATGTAAGTTAAAAATCGTATAAATTCAGGAATGCTGAATACCAACAAAGAGGGGTTTGGGTTGGGGTTTGATTTTTTTTTCAGAGGATAATTGGAAAATTTTTCTGGGGGTTTTGAAAACATCAATCCTCAATTTGTATTTTTTTTTTGTATACATTATTTTTATATACATGTCAAAAGTTATTCTATTATCTGAGAGCACTGTAGGTATACCATAGTTTTGCATAGTTTTACATTCAATTTTAATCTCTCTGTTTTCATAAATAGACAACAGATGTTGAAAATGTCTTTTAATTTCAAAATAGTTAACATAATATAGAATTGGATGCATTTGAACTGAACAATTTTTATATCTAAAGTAGCAGATACATTTTTCACTGCTGCCACCACTGTTTCAAATCCCCAGCCAGTAAGTGGTTTGGAAAGGTGGGCAAGGTGATTTTTCTTCTTAGGAAACAAAAAAAAACATAATTCCACTTGTTGTGGTTCAAGCCAAGCCGTAAATCTGCCACGGAGTCTCTCACTCACTCCTCCACTTCCTCCCTCAGCTCCCAGAGGGATGGGGAGGAGAATCTAAAGAATACAGCTCCCACAGGCTGAGATAAGAAGACTCCAGTTACTAAGGTATAACGCAAACCACTACTGCTACTACCAATAATAATAATGACGAGGGAAATAACAAGAGGAGAGAATACAGCTGCTCACCACACCGACACCCAGCCCAACCCCTGCAATGATCTAGCCCTTCCGGGTAACTGCCCTCAGTTACATGCGGGGCATGACGTGCTGTGGTATGGAATACCTCTTTGGCTAGTTTGGGGCAGGTGTCCTGTCTCTGCTTCCTCCCGGCTTCCCCTCCTCCCTGGCAGGGCATGAGGCTCAGAAAGTCCTTGGTCAGAGTAATCATTTGAGCAGCAACTAAAAACATCGGTGTTATCAGTGCTGTTCCCAGGCTGAAGGTCAAAAACACAGCGCTGCACCAGCTACTAAGGAAAAAAAATGACTGCTGCTGCTGAACCCAGGATACTATTTTTCTATGAACATTTAAGCCCTACACCTTAGAAGAGTCATCTTTATGTGGTCAGAGAAGATAAAATAGATGCACTGCTCTCTAGAGATGCTTATTCCTTTAACCACTTTTGCCTCTGAATAAAAACTTAAGGGTAAGTTATTCAATATGTGTAATTTCAATTTAAACATTTTATTCTTATATTTCAAGACTGAAATACATTGATCACACTGTTCTCTAAACTTTGACAGCTGTGTCTGCGTATTATCAAAGAACTCAACTGAAAAAAAGTTAACTTCAGTACCTCACATTGCAGTTCCATAGTTAAACCTCACTGAGTTCACTGAGGGAAGGCTAAATTCCCTTATTACCATGCTACCCTTCTCTTTCACTTATTTGGGGATTTTTTTTTCCTTCCTTTTCAAGAAGCCACTTTATTAGAAGTATGGGCACACATGTTCTTGACTTGCTTGTCTGAAAGTGGTAGAACTTTACAGTGTCACAGCTAAGGTTTCTGAGCATTCAGAGAACCTCAGTCAGTTTTGACAGTAACAGTAGGCAGGTGGCCAAAAAAATGAATAAATTTATTTAGAACTTCAGGATTTGCTATTAAAACCAGAAGACTGACAGCTTGCAAACTTCTTTTCTCAGGCTTGAAAAAAACTCTTACTCTTGACATTTCATAGTCTTTTGAATCACTGGTTCAGTGAGATGTCAAACTCAAAAATGCAATTTTCACTACAAAATGTTTATTTTCACTTTTCTTCTGAGTTAGTAAATTTAATTTCTTAAAAATACTTATCACAGAAACATCCAGTTATCAATAAAATTACATCATGTGGATATGCACATAGAACACTGTTGGCAGACAGCTAGCCTTTAGTAGATTGAACTGTCTGAAAAATTAGATACCTTACGATTGAGGAAGTAGAAAGATATAGGCACCTTCACAGGCTGCTTAATCTCACCCATTTTAGATATGTTTGTATCTAAATACAAATACGTCATAAGCTTTGCTATTTGTTAATCAATTTTTTGACAATGTATATCAGTTACATTGAATTAGGTTTAGACAAATAGCTGAGATCAGACCCTTAATTTTAATATCTATTGTTAGCTGAGATGCATGTCACTCCAGAATTTTTGCATTGTTCAGCTGCCAGTGATAAAGTGTGTGAAATTTTGTCTCTCATTCAAAGTATAAGAATGGAAATCAGCCCTATACAATGTAATGCATCCTCGAGACAGTGACATTTGGTTATAGCATTTTATTAGTTCCAAAAAATATTCATCAATCTCTATACTGAAACAAACCTGAAATTCTTACCTGAGGGCTGCTCTGAATGATCTCCTCTGAGCAGATTTGGACAAACAGCCACTACCTGGCTGAAAAACAAAACACAGGGTTCTTTTTCTTTCATTTTAGTTAATTAATAATACCTGTCAAGTTTATGTTAGGAATTTTCACTATCTAGACACACTGTTCTAGTTTATAAATTGCCGAACATAATGATGGTGTTTCATTGTTTTCAAGTTTGAAATTTTGATGCTTCATTGATGTTTTTTTTAGTACAAAGTTATACAGTGCAGAAGTGAAGGCCGGGAGTAAAACTTTAGATCAACCGATTGAATACCATGTCTTGTGACATTTCATCATGAACAGATTTTTATGTTTATCATTTCACATTTACTTAATCCCTCATTTCGTGAGCAAGGTAAATGATGTTGATTTGCCTACTTTAAACCAAAGTTATTAAAAAAATTGCTTAACAGAAAATATTTAGCTAGCTGAATGTTAAAATAATACAAACTGTTACTCTTTTCTATCTATATTATTATTCTGGCAGTGTTCCATGTATCTGTGGATAAATGAAAAGAAACACCCACCCCATTGCCTACCCTTTTTACAGAAGCCAAAACTGTCATTTCAGTACCATCCCTGGGTAATAATATAAATATTTGTGCACATTTCTGGAGTATAGTCTGTTTATCTACCTATCCATCCGCATGTTTACAAAGACATTTAAATAAACAATGTGCTGTGTGGACTGAAGTATTATTTTAAGTGTATTTTAGGTCAGATATTTGTGTGAAGTTGTGAATAAAAGCTATCTAGATGTAATTAGAATTATAGATATATATACAGTGAAACAAACTTCAAAAATTTTGAATTATTACATGTATAGTTGAGAAAGATTTGAAGGATATTTTTGGTTCGTTTTTGTCTGGTTTTGGGGAAAGAGTATATTATCTATGAACAACTTACCAAAATAATGTCTGATGTTGATGTCACAGTTATATTAATGCCACACCTGCTAAACCCATTAAGATAACAGGTGCAGACTGGGGATCTGATGAGCATCAAAGGTGTTTGCATTGCATTTTAGTTTATAATTGCTTCTTGGATAACTCACAATTAACATTCAGTATTCAAATTCATAAAGAGCAGAAGATACTTTCTGTTCACTACTTTCAGTTCAGAATGTTTCTAATTTATTTTCCTAATCAACATCTTGAGATATAACCATCTTATAAAATAAGGTGAAATTGTCTCTAACTATAGCCCACAAAAGGTTCTGAATGTTAAACTTACTAGAAAACTACACAAAGTCCTATCTACAGATAATAGCCTTTTCAATTTCTGTATATTTCAAAATTGTTACAGGAGAAACAGTAATGTGATATGCTTTCATATAGAAGTCCTAGATATACAGCAAAGATGGTTGTAGGAAATTATCACAAAAATTGGAATTTTTCTGTGCATAAGTTATGTGAAAAATTTTCCCCCAAAAAAGGGTAAAAAAAATCTGGTTTCAATGATAATTAGAATGACAATAAGTTCATCTTGCTTTAATCACATACACAAAAAAAAAAAAGTTTAAAAAGTAACATGAGTCAGTGGGAAGTGTGAAGGAAAGGTTTTTTGTTATGCTGTGAGGTTTCTAGTACTCTAGAAATACCCACAAATGCATTCACAGGACTGTCTTTAGCTCAGAAGTGTTTGTAAATTATAAACCTATGAGATCAGGAGTTTAGGAAAAAAAAGCGCTTACTGACCCTTAGCTACCAAGGTATCAAAATCCTTTATAAAATTCACTCCCAGCATTATAGGCTCTGGAACTGCTGAGATGACGATTATGGCCATATTTTGGCTCAGGATCAGTTTTTGAAGTAATGTACTAGCATTACTGAAAGGTGTTGCAACTCACCCATGCCCTGCAAAACAAGACCAAATGTCAATATGGAACATAGTATTATCCTTAGATTTTAGTATCTTTATTCCTAATAATAATGAGTGGAATTTGCTCTAGCTAAAACATGGATGCATACAAGCTATAAATTCTATTTTTATATCTAAATATTGTAATTGGAGCAACTCATATTACTCTGTGTTATTTGTAACAGATAATTCCAAGCTATAGGTTATACTTTTAACCTGAACTAGTTTTATCTTCCTAATAAAGGAAACGAAGATATAGTACTTCATCTGCAAAGATTTTTCCCTTCTGTATTTCTCATTTCTCTACCAAGCAAGAAACAGAATACTTACTTAGAAGTTCTTTGGGAGTTATTAAAACAAAGTGTCATCGACAACCTAAGATGTTAAAATAGAAAGTTGTCACTGACATTTTATCTATGCAAAAAAGATTTCTAATCTCAAGATGTGGAGGTAAAAATGACAGATAAATGGTAAATAGAAGTACAGCATAAAGGTGTCACTTCTTTTTTGCATCTCCAGCTGCTTTGCTCCTCAGCCTTATTCAAATTTACTGCTGATTTTTTTCAAAGCTATAAAATCCTGGAGTGTAACACAACCTCACATAATGCTTCCCTCAACTTTTATAGCAGAGGTATGATTTACTATTGCAATAAAACTCTGCTATCAAGTATTTTCTAACTGCTTTTATCTCTTCTGTTGTTGAATAAAATGTAAAATGAGATTCCCATATGAATATATAATTGAAGACAAAGTTACTTATTGCAGACTACTTTGGGAAGCGAGATAGATTAAGGCGTGTTAGTTTAACACTGACACAAAAATGTCTCACAATGTATAATCCTTATCTTTGATACCCAGGAGCCTCAGACTTTACGCAGACTGGTAAAACCCACAAGACTTTGACTCTGGAGTCACAGAGGCATACAGTAATTTCTGTGTTTGATTTCTGTATCAAACAATTGAGTCATTACTGCTGTTCTGACAATAGAGTTCAAATCTGATCCAAAAGCAATATTACTCAAGCTGTTTCTATATATTCCAGTTATGCTTTACTTTATTTTGATCAAGAATTACATTTCTAAATGCTAAACTTCTGAATTCTTTGCAAAGAAAAAATATACAAAGCATTTTATTAATACAAAATATTGTCATGTACCAACAAGCAAAATAGATTTTACACTTTCTTGGTTTCCTTTTAGTTCATTACTCATTAACTTTGCAATACCTTTCTCAGGCGCATGAAGATAAAAACAGAAAAATAAAATGAAAAAAGAATAAAAATAAAGAATAATACTGTATATTTCCTCCAGTGGGAGTGCTTTAAATGCCACATCTTAGAAGTGTTGGCATCCATTGAACATGCTGCCCCATGTGGCTTAAAAGGAAGTTTGGTTGATCTTAAATTCAATTAATTTTTTTCACAGGCCTGTATGGTGGAGCTGCAGTTTAGCATAAAAGAACAGCATGTAGTTTAAACTGTGTGGCATGAAGAAACTGTCAGATGCACAGTGTGGACATAGAAAATGGCATATGTTCTAACTTCTCTGTGCAGGGATTTCTCCATGGAACTATCCTAAGCATGAATAGAGATGGTAGCATACCATGCTGAGTTGACTTTTGTGCTTTTATTGCAGTGTTCATACTAAACTTATATACTGTCCCTCTGCTAGTTTCTCTTCTCAGAGGAGCAGTGGAAACTGCACTTACTGTTTGCTACCAATTCTGTTTGGTGCTCTGTCAGATTTATTTGAAAAAAATTTCTGAGCAGTGAAAAAAATGCTATAAGAAGGCTGCCATTTAAAAGAAGCATTTTTTAATCAGGTTTTTTTTTAGGCCTTTTTTTTTCATGAATGATCTCAAGTTTTTGAAATGGTTCTTCCTTCTGAATTGAAACTAAATCTGAAAATTCGTACAAATGGATTTTGAAAAAAGTATTTTCAGACTAATCACTTTTACTTTAATACTATTTTGTACTGTAATACACAGAATAATATAAATAGAAAATAGAACAGGATGACATTTTATGGCTGCCTGTGGCAGCATGGTTTTGGATTTGCTAACCTAGTAGATCTCTTTCAATTCTATGAATAGTAATTTCAGAAGAAAGTATTAAAGACAGTTGACATCATCAGCTTTTTGCTTCTTGGAAACAAAGTTTCAGCAAAATTGCAACACTGCAAGCCCTTTCACTGTTCTAGTAGCAAATGCAGCCAACATTTTCTCAAAATACATTAGATGTCTAATATTGTTTTAAAAAGTTAGTCATAGAAGTAATTAGACTTCCATTTTGTAAGCAAGGTGTATGCTGAACAGCACTTTTGGTTTCTGCTGGTTTTTTTCTTTAGGTGAAATTGTGTTTCTAAACTTGAATGCTCTTATCATATCTCAGTAATCCTACGGCAATCCTCTACCTGCATTTTTCTTCCCCTTCCTGTGGGGTTTTATTTTAGTTTGAATGAATGGACCATCTCGGTCTCATTTTTTAGCCAACTTTGACAGTAGCAGACAGAAAAGGCAAGGTGCAGAGCCAGAAGACTACTGTCTTGTGGCCCAGTGGACCTGGCATAGGAGAATAGCAAACAGCAATGAGATACTGAAGCGCTGTGCCACTCAGACTTTTCGTAAGCATTACTTAAAGACAAGAGGTTTCTGTAAGTACTTAAGAAGTCGATCACATGAGCAGTGTAATAATAACGTTTTAGAAAGGAGATTTTAATTATAATTATTTCAAAAATTAGAACCTGGGGCAAAGGAAAAGGTGCTTGTCTGAATCCAGCAACCAGAGCAGGGTATAAGATTCAGGTTTCCCAATTTTTAGCCACTACTGTGAATGCCTTCTTAACACCAGAGAAGGTGTGTATAAGTCACTTATCTCACTTAATCAATTGTCTGCCATTGCAGAGGTGTTTGGATTGGTAGCATCTGTTTTTCTCATTTTCTCTCTGCCTTTGGCCAAAAGCTTAGTCTTCTGAGAACTGGAGTGATAACTAAAGTCTTTGGACTTAATATAAGAGCTTGTGGGTTAAGCTTAATGGCTTATGATATATGGGAGGTCAGAGCAGATGATCAAATAGTCCCCTCTCACCTTAAACCATATGAAACTATGTAGACTCCTGAAATATGATAAAACTAGTGCCAGTGTCACAGATCACGGTGATAAATGCTGAACTAAACCTTCTGCTCGGCTGCAGCCTGAGAACAAGACTGACTATGAGCATCCTAGTGCTGTGAAGAGATTCAGCCTGCTGCTGTATGCCAGAGAAGAGCAGCAGTGAAAGAATCTGAAATAGCTGTACCTCATGTTATATCTGGCATTTTTTGTGAAAAAAAAAAAAAGAAACTGTTGGAAAGTAAACTTATACTTAAAAGAAGTATGCTGAGCAGTACATTTGAGAGTGTGGCTCACCAAAATTAAAAACTCACAGTTGTTTGTTTTGGTTTGGTTTGTTTTTGTTGGCTTTTTTTTTTTTTTTTAATCCTCAGAAATGAGAACTGTTACATATGGAGGACATTAATTCTTTGTTTCAGAGTCTTTTGGTTTAGCTACATATGCTGTGAACAGGTTCCCTTGAAAGAAGTTATTATCGAGTCTCGGGTAAGGGACTGAATCCCTTATGGCCTATATGAGTGGGTTTCCAAAAGGTTCTGAACCTGTTTTTATGCTGCCTTGCACCCGATATATACCAGTGAAAAATGCTGCTTGAGAAAAGTGTTGCTTGTCCTTAGTGACAGGTTGAAGAGTGTGTTTCACTCACAGAAGGCTGGAAGTCGGAGGCTTCATTGAAGAATGGCGAAAAACTGCTGTGGAATAAAAGCTGATTAGAAAATGTCTCAGAGGTGGGATAATCTTGGCTATGTGAAAATATGCCTGCTTTCTGTATGCATATTCCAGACAGGAAGACAACTACCACTCTCAGATGTGTAGAGGCAAAATAAAGAGAACTGAAAAACAGACCTTGCCCCTGAAATATGTACAGAGGCATCAGTATTGCATTTCACTCCAGTTGTTGTCATCCTTTTCCACATTCCCCCTCCTTCAGTGAGCAGCATGACTGCTTTTGCTTTTGCTTTGAAGATTTGCTCAGCAGGTAGGTCCTGTAATGTGGGATGCTGCACTGCTAGCTCTGCTGCCCTTGTGCAGTAAGAAGGGTCTAACACTTTATGAAGATAAACAGATGCGCATTTAGGGGAGAAAAATTTTGTAGATAAGCTTAATTATTTTCTTCTTTTTTTAATTCAAATTCTCATTTATTGTCATTAGAACATAGGTAGGGATAATGCAGTTAGATGATATTTGTGATAGTATTCTGAATGAAAATTAATGGACCAGGACTGCATCTTATAAAGTATAAGGAAGAGATGTTGCTGTAGTCAAGATATAAGATAGAAAGATGGATAGGAATTTTTAGTTGTGCAAACATAGCTGAGAAATGTCTTTTTAAATCTGTCAGACAGAAAGAGTCCTTACATTTGGGCAGTATCTGGATGTAAAGACCTGGAGAAAGGAATCTAAACAGAAACATTGCCCAAAATATCATTATTTTAAGTGACACAATAAAAATAAGGAAACAATCAGAAAACTGAAAAATAGCGAAAAGCTAGCAAATTCATTTTCCCATAGGTCAGTTGCTATGCAAATGCAATTCTGAATGTACAGAATTCTTCATGTGGAGATTATAATTTTCTTAAGAACTACAGACTGAAAAAGAATATTGTCCTACCCCAAAAAAATGAAAAAAAAGAAAAAAAACCCAAACCAAAAAAACATTACGCATTTATGTAATGAAACACAGGTAAATATCTTTCAGGAACACAATACCTTCCCTGAACACCCATATTGACTGAGAGACTACAGATCTCTCAGTCTCAGAAACCAACTAAAAATATAAAAGCAGCTTCATGGAATAAATTCTCAACTGGCAAAACTGGGATTTTGATGGATTTTCAACAACATATGCTCGGCTGACATAAATATATTCTATAGAATGTTTTTCTTCATTTTACTCAGAATTTGTGCCTAACCAGATCTTTAATATCTTGTAGTCCAGCTTCTTCCTTTCTGGACTCAGGACAGATTAAGACCTGTGTCATCTGTGATCTCATTGTGGCTCTGCAGGTCTGGTGAAATCTGCTTGGAGGTGCTAATGCACCTTCTGGCTATATTTGAAATGGGTAATTGAAACAGTATAATGAAATTGGCTTGTATGGTCAAAAAACACTCTCCTTATTATCATATCGGTCTCTTAAAAGTATTCTATTTAAATGACAGCGTTGTGAAGGGTGGGGATTTGAGGAGTCTTTGGGTTTGGGTTTTCTTGGGTTTTGTTTGTTTGCTTTTTGCAGGCAATTCATCCTTATTCCTGTCACTATCCAAAAAGGAAGAAAAATATCTACATAAAATTGCACATAAAAATTGAAGACTAAACCACATTTTTTTTGCCTACACATTAAACCTCGTATTGACTTCTGTTTATAAAAATGTGTACTGGAGTGCAGATAGAGAAATCTTATGCTTATATATATATGTATAGAAACCTTATTCAGCTAAAGAGAATGAATATCATTGAAGGGCATAAAGCTCCTTTTGCTTTTTAGCGTTACTAAATATTAATCAGGGATTTTAAGGGTTTCCCTGGCAATGTCACCCTAACTAAGGGAACCACATCCCTCCCTAAGCAAACATCATCAATACAATAAATTTGTCTTGCCATGATTTTGCAGAAGTTACTCAGCCCGACTCCCTTTCAGATTCCAGGAAGAGTGATTTCCCTGTCAGCTTTTCTGGTGATGAGAGGTTTTTCTCACTCTCTGTATTTAGCAGGCATCAGGCTACAAAATTACTTCTTGCTTAAGTAGTTGGGATTCACTTCTTGTGTCAACATTATGGCCCTTCAGTGTGTCTTCACTGAAGAGATTTTGGGGTATATGTGACTTCTATATCCAATCCCACCTTACATTTATAAGAATTAAACCTCACTGAGGCATCCTATAAGTGTAAATCAGTTGTTATATAAATGAATTTTCCTGAAAAATTTTGTCTTGCTTCCCCATAAACACGATTTTACATTTACTGATAGCCCTTTGTAATTTTCTGCCCAGACAGCATATTAGATTTCCTTCTCGTGGTTGCTGACTGCAAAGAAATTGTTAACCCAATGTGAAACTACTAATTTCCAGCTATAGAAGTAGTCTATATGGAGTATAGCTTCTTTATTCACAGGAATATGTATTTGTAAACATGCATATACTGGCAATCACTGGCTATGCATGCAAGTTCTTATTGGGTTTCGGTTGAAATAACACATGCTGGTAACTGAGCACTTTGAGGTTATGGTGAGCCTTCACTCAGAACGTAACAAAAAACTTTATTAGATTTATTTCTGGGTATGATACAGACAGTAATGATTTTGTGTTGATAACAAAAGACAACCCTTTTTTTATACCAAATGTGTTGCATTTGCTTCGTGCCTCCTATATTATTAATCAAGAGGTAGGGATGGAGTCCTTATGGGGACAGATGAAGTTGTTCTGGAGATATTCTGTTTCTTCCTTGCTGGGGTGAGATACCAGGTAGCAGAGAACAATTGCTCACCCACCATGAAGATCCTCTTGCACATGGATTGACTTAATTAACTTTCCTGCTTTGTATTTGAGGTGATGTAGTGAGCTGATTGAACAGGTGGTACCTCTTAACAGATGGATAATGCATGCTATCTGTCTTTAAAGAACTGAAGTGATGATTTTGATTTGCTAATCTAGTGTCTTGCTGTAACTGGGTTTTGAATGAGGCCATCCTAATTATGAGTCATTTCACAGCTGAATGACTTTATTCTACTATTAGTAAGAGTGATACTAGTCCTCTTAATTCACATGTATGTCTGTTACTACCAACTGCCTTTCTTTCTTCCACTCCAATAGTTAAGGTCTTTCTTTCTAGCTGCTATTTGTTTCAGCACAGTAAACAGAATAAAACAGCCTCTGCTTACTATGTGTGTGAGAGGAGGCAGAGAAGAGAGTAATAGCTCTGTGTGCATAGGTGAATTTCAGCCTTCACCACATGCATGCAACATATTCTTCCCAGTGCTGGATATTGGTAATTCAATGTGAATCGGTTGATACCTTTATTTCCCTGGTCTAAAGAAAGCATGGAATAGCATACAGGGCAAATAATTTTGCTGTCTGATGTAAGATTAGAAGTTTCTGAAAGGTGAGTATGATTTTACAGTTTACCGTAAAATTCAATTGCATTTACTGGTGGGTAAAAATGTTGTGAACTAATTTCACCAGTTCATTTCAGACCTTTTCATTTAAACCGACAGAAGCAAATTATGGTGCTATAGCTCATTCATCCATGATTTCATGCTTCTGCATTGTAGAAAAAAAGAGGCAAATCTCAATGGGTTTTACCATGGTAAAACATTTTTAATTAGTAAATAATTCTGAAGCTACAGATTTAAAACAAACCCTCACTCAACAAGCCATATTGTCACTTCCAATGACAGCACTTTCAGATTTCTCAGTGACTGCATACATAGGTTCACTTTTCACAGCAGCTTTTTCTCCAAAGAGGGTCCTGAACACTGTTGTTGTTTCTTGCCAGTTAGACTGGCATACAAATTGAGCCAAGTATGCCTTTGTGGAAGCACTTCAGTCTGCAATCCATGAAACTTATAAATAGAAACTAAACAGCAAGTGTTGAAAAATGTGAGGGAATTTCAAACAAATATACATTTGGCTTAATGCAAGTATGGTCAAAACCACTGTTTTCCAGTGATGGCTTTAACAGACAGAGTGAAAAACAGAAACTTGAATGTCTTTGTAATGTCAGTTTTGTTTTAATTCATAAAGAAGAAAAGCAATTAAAACTCCTGGGTTAGGATAAAGAGGATATAAATAAAACAAACAGGGAAATACTGAGCCGTGTTTCTAAAAGATTTAAAAAGACCTGGAAAATATAATTGAAGAAAAATTGTGCAGAAAGTTAGATTTTTTTTCCAGTTACAGTGATCTTCTTAGCTCTAAAAGGATTATGTCTCATACTGTGTGGATGTCTTGGAAAGACATTTTTTCTCCCTACCTGTTTGCAAGTTGCTGTAGTATATCCAGTAAGAACAAAGTATATTTAATCATCATTTTAATGTTGCAGATTCTAGCTGACCCAGAAGCCAGTATTAATGTTGCTACTCGAAACTCCATTCAGCCCCCCTGTATGTAGGAATTAAAATACAGACTTTAATTACCTCATCATATATCAATTATTATTTCCAAAGAATCTTGATCCTATTCAGTGTGCAAAATATTCAGTTCAAGTTAATGAGATAACCTCAGTATTTCCTTTTCTTCTTGTTTTTCACTATATGTTGATGTTATTTGTTGCAGTTTTCATATCCTGTTTTCAAGAGAGAGCTATTAGCTTTCTCATGGAGTTTGCTATGATATTTACCATTACTGTATCTGAATGCTTTGCAAATATTAACATATTTATTATTCAGTGCAAAATCAAAAGGGTATTAGAACCCTTTGAGGCTATGAAGAAGTGGAGTATAAGGCACTGTTTCATCCATGATCTCAAATCTCAGACCCTAAATTAAACAGGAAATAAAGAACGGAAACTAAAGGTAAACTCAGCTGACTTCAGTAACATTTTGTCTTATTTACAGGAGGTCATGTAAACATTGGTTTTAGTAATGGAAAGTAAATGGTGCTGATAGGAAGTGATTTAACCCATCTTAAGGAAGATATCTGAAACATGGCATCCTTGGCAAATGCCCACTTCTCTCCACTGACTTTGAAAAGAAACCTATTCTTTTCACCCTAATTGGTCATTTGTAGAAAGAGTAACAACTTACCTATTGCCATATGCACATTTTGTATGGAGAAAGCAAGGTCAAACCTAATTCAGAGTGGGATTCATCATATAGCTTTTCCAGGGGACATTTTTTAATCCTTTAGTCTCTATATTGTAACACAAAGATTTGAAGCAAATTATCAATTTCTGATCACTGTGCTACTATTCACTACTAAATTTTGTTTTATTCCCAGGAGAGTTTTGTCCTATTACACTAAGACAGAGAGTGTTTTCTTTTAGACAGTTTCTTTCTCAGTGGATTTCTTCATGTTGCTTCCATCCATTTCCTAGTCCTAAGTGTACAGGCCAGCTAGAAGCTTTTCTCCCAATTCTTTGTCTACTTCCTTTCACTGCCTTCCTCTACTCCCAACGGTAAATGAGAATTGGTATCTATTCTTATTTTGTCCTTGGGTTGCCATAAAGCCTTGGTCTTATCTACTATCTTTGTGCTGCCTTTCATTTCATTCTTCTTTCCTACTTAACAAGTTCCATACTGCTTCCTTGACTCCTGTCCTCCTCTTTTGGTCCAGTTTCAGTCATCCTTTGTTACAT
Source organism: Psittacus erithacus (assembly GCA_009867235.2). Lineage (NCBI taxonomy): Eukaryota > Metazoa > Chordata > Aves > Psittaciformes > Psittacidae > Psittacus > Psittacus erithacus. The sequence goes on along the minus strand of WYDI02038882.1, from coordinate 6,544 downwards.
TTTCATTTCTAGGCTCAGCTTCCTTGCACCTCCCTGGTCACAGTGTACATGCCTTGCATCCTTTTACAGAGGTCTAGCTCATAGCCTATTGCTTCTTACATCTTGTTCCAAAAGATAAAAGAAAGTGTTGTTTCTCCATAAATGGCTGTATTCTGGAAAAAATGTAATGCATCAAAAATGACATTCAGGGGTTTTTTGGGGGGTTTCCCCTGCCCTGCCACCCACCCCCCTGCTCAGATTTTTACTGCCCAAATAAGAGAACTCAAGAAATTGAAAACAAAAGAAACAGAAAACCCCAACCAAAAAAAACCCCAAATACCACATTTAAAGACATTATGAACTCTAGTTGAAAAGGTAGCTGCCTTGCTAACTCATCTCCCCCAAATCACCTGTGCTGCAATTTACAGGAAGAAAGCCTTCCTGTACTCTTGCTTTCCTCAGGCTTCCATAGTCTAAACTGCTGCAAAGCAAAATTAACATCCTTCTCGTCAGTCTCTTACTGCTGGGAGAGTTTTGAATAGCAGCAGGAAAATATGACAAAAGGCTCTTGTCAGTTTTAACTCTGCTGTAGCCTGTCAAATCTTGGGTTACAGCAGTGGCAGTCCAGCTGTCTGTCTGCTGATTTAGAAAGCAAGCCCTGCATTGCCTTCATTCAGTTCATAGTTTTGAGACCTTCTTTTCAGAATTTTTTAAAAAAACCTAGGTTCTGCAGGAGCTGATAAGGGCCTGGAAGGAATGAATATATTCACTAATAACTCAGAGCAAATTTCCAGGTTGACGTTAATTTGATTCACCCATATAAGTGGACTTGAATTTAAGTACTACATTGCATTTTGATATTCTGATATTTCTTTATGATGAATATCTCACAGAGTGTAATTAAATTAACCCAAGTACTAGAAACATCACAAGAAAGTGATCCTGCTGAGTGTTCAACAGAATGAACATAGATGGGCAAATGGGCTCTTTTAAAATCTGAGTGTGTCTCAGAGGAATTATGTAGGTGAGTATTGGCATGTAGGAAGCTAAAGCATTAGGCACTTTCAAAATATGCTGCTTCTAAGATTTTCGAAAGATTTCTTTTTCTGCCTGTACACAGTTACGGTTTGTATTATTGACATCAATTGGAGGATTGCATACAATGATGCTCCATGTGACTATCAGCTAGAATCCTCATCTTGAAATCCTCTATTACCTGTAACTTTCTTGTCACTTCAAAACAAAATGGCAACTGAAGGAAAATCTTTACCCTGTCAGGCTTCACTAATGTATTGCAGCTCCTGTAGTGTTCTACTAAAGTGTCAGAATGCTGTGCTGAATGTCAGCACCATTAAAAAAAAAATCAGCTAGTTCACTAAACTCCACACCTATCCTTTACTTTAAAGCATTTTAGAAATAAGCTGTTGTGTTGAAATTGCTTTACCCAAGTCCTTTAAAGACAACAATTGCAAAGAAATCAAGCTGCCCTCTCTCTCCTTACCCTGGAAAGACCTGAATATTCTAGCTATCTCTGCAGCCAGCTCTGCTGGAATTTGAAGAATTTCTTCAAAGTTTGATTGTCGGTACCCCAGCCCCTGTTAAACTCTGGACAATGCTTAGGGAATTAGTTTCAGAGCAATATTTAGGGTCTGAAGGAGTATGTCTGTTTAATCTGGCAAAAGCCATCTCAGCAGTATTATTAAGCCACTAAGGGAATTTTCAAATGCTGGTTTCATTGTTCTTCTTTATTCTGGCATCTGTCCTGAATTGCTCCCAGATCAGAGAGATGTGAAAGTCCCTTATGATTAAGGGTCTTTTTGTGAGTGTGTATGAGTGGCCCTGTGCCAGGCCACCGCCTTTCATTTTTCTAAAACCCTTCACCTACAGATGACAGATAGTACAGTGACTGAATGGTAGTTGTTAGAAAGAAGGTGAAAGAGAGAAAGCTGTCATTGGAGTGTTGGCAGATTCACAAATATGTGGCTATTCTTCCATGCTTATCCCAAGGCGAGATAGTGTCCATTGAACTGGGTATTGCTTTGCAAAATCTCTGCCATTTAGGCACTGGAAGACAGAAAAACTTTTACGCATCTCGGGTCATAAGGCCTTAGAAGTTATCCTTGCTATTTTGCTCTGCTGGTGCACAAGGTGCTGCCACATGCTGTTTCAAGTGTTGGTAAAAAGTTTGAGAATGGATGATGCTACTAATTATAGCAAACAGGGCAGTGATTGAAGCTTCTGATATTCTACCAGTTCCGTATGCAGCCATCTCTACAAGAATTTGAAATGACACTGTTGGATTCACAGATTTTCATGTGGGCATCTGTATACTGTGACTGTATAATCAATACATCTTGCACTTTGTAGAAGTCACTTGTCCAAAAGTGAAAAGATAGGAAAATTATTTCTAGAGTTTACAGGGAAATTATCACTAGGCAAAAGGATTAGGTGCAAAATATTTCTAGTCTAGAAAAGCATGGGTTTCAGCTCAATCCTGTTTCTCATCAGTCTTTTAAAAAATGTTATTTGTATAAGGTTCTCACAGGTATCTGTGAAATAAACCTTCCTGATCTCTTGCATTATGTATTCTTCAAGTGGTTTTTTTTATGAAAAACGATGGTGCATACTGGTTCATAAGTGAGAATCTTTCCTGATTTGCATTTAGAAGCGTCAAACCTGTATTTTCAATATGGTTTCTAATCTAGAAGTTTTAGGGAGTTTGATCAAGATCCTGGTGTGGAACTGCTGTATAAAGTTATAGAAACTATGGATTTTGTATAAAACTGTGTCTAAATCATTGAAATTAGGTACACAGATGGTTTAGTTACAGTTGTTGGTAAAAAATCCCAAAGAAAACAAACCACAAACCTTGAAGACAGTATGCAATAAAATAAACAAAATCAAATTTTCCTTGAGGGCAATCTTGAAAGGAGTTTACTGTTGTTGTACTGTTTATGAACAAGGGAAGGGTATTTTCACTTGAAAAATGATTTAAGCATGCAATTTTCATTTAGATTCTATTCTTGCAAGTGGATACACTTGGTTCTTTGACATAATTGTGATTCTATAGATGTGTGTGCGTGTAGCCATAGTCTTGATCAACACATTATTTGTAAGTTCACGGAGTGCTATGCTGCGTAGGCACTTTTGAATTCAGGACTCTCTTCATCATGGAGAATAGACTTCTTAGGGGAAGGAAAAAAAAATATTTTTAATTAATAGAAATAAAAATGAATCTGGTCATTTCTCCAAAACAAAGCATAATTGCTGAGAATAGTAAGTGTTCTAATTGTAATTCCAGAAAACTCCCATGGTATTTCTTATTTATTTATGTAGCAAAATGCATGTGAAAATTTCAACTCCCTGGTCAAATTAATTCTGCTCACTAAGATTCTGACTGGCAAGTCTTCTCTAGGCTGAGTTTTTGTGGTTTTGCTGTTCATATTTCTTAATTATTTTGGTCAAAAAACTCTCTATGCTCATTTGCCTCAATTAATTTCACTCAGTTATGACTGGATCCCAAGCAAAAGGCTTTTAAGAAGAATTTTAAATTAGTTTTTGGTTTTTTACCCTCTAGACTTTTTCACTGGTTTTGCCAACATGTCTGCTTTTTTGGCATACCTGCTTTTGCTGCCTAGATTGCATTAGTTCTTCTCTCAGAATCAATTGTGAGCAGCTTGCAACCAGATGCCTGATTAAAAAGTTAGCAGACCTTGAGTGCAATTATTTCAGCTCTATGGCATTCATGCATTAAACCCAGTGTTAATTGTTTCCCATTTTTGTAACAATCCTTATAATAGGATAAAACCAGAAGAGATCATTTCTTGAAGTTAAACCAGCAGAAAATAAAGACATTTACTCTGATTAATCATTTAAATATGAAATTAAAAATAGTCACAAGTAAACATAGAGGGTCTTCGTGTTAGATACCAGTGAAATTTGTCATTGGTATGGTTTGCAGTATTTATTCACCAAATATATTATTTGCTATATTTGAAAGCAGAATTGAGTAAAGCAGTTTTTGAGTTGCTGGTTTGAAGGGGTTTCACGCCATTATTATATAAGCAATATTTGGATATTATCATAGATAAACATCCATATCATGTACATATAAATGTTCATAATTTTTACAGAAATGAATAGATTTATGGTTTCACTTGGACTACTGATGTACAGTATTGCATGACTTTAATAATGACTTTTATATATTTGAAGAAATCCTAGCTAAAAATATCTTTGAAGTGACAATAAAGGATAACCTGGAAACACAGTTAGCTGAGTGGTATTACAGACTAATGACCTCTTTTAAGATTAAAGCAACTCCTGTAATTATTGGAACACTTATATTTACATATTTCCATAACAATTTAATGGAAGTTTTAATGCAGAATATCCAGTTCTCGCCATTAATTTATAGTGGGTCTTCCTATGTTTATTTTTCCAAGCATGCCCTACCTGTTTGCAGGTAAAATACCACCAGATTTTACAAAGAAAGGTTAAAAAGGGTGAGGAAGAAATGTAATTACTATTTATGATTGTTTTAAAAATCAAAGCCTGAAAAGGCTTACCATGAAAGCACAAGTCTTTACCATAAAATTAAAATTAGGAGATTAAAGAAAAGAAGCCAAGGAAAATCTGCCACTTTTTGTTTTTTGTTTTTTTGTTGTTTTTTTTTTTTTTTAGAAAAAAAGACTATTCCCAGAAAGAACCAGCAGGACACAATCACCAGCCATAGTACTCATATGGAGCTGTTACTGATGCCTTTGTTATTTCCCTGTGGCTCTGTTGTTGTCCTTACTTCATCGAGTCTTCAATCAGATTGTAAATTTTCTGAGGGAACAGCATTCTTTCCTATGTTATTTGAGTATTACCTAGTGTACATAGTACCTAGTTACATAGTGCCACTCTTATGCTTTTCCTTTCAGCCTTCCCCTGTTAAGTGTTAAGCTTTTTACAATTAACTAAATTGAAATTATAAATTTATTTCTTCCATCTCAAATTATAAAATGATAAAATATTTATGCTTTCGATAGCATTTGCCATCTGAGCATCTTAAATTCATTTGCAAATATCATGTTAGCTTTCATAAGTGTCATGCCTAACTGAATTAAAAAAGGCAATGATCTTTCCCACTTACCAATAAGCAAAAATATTGAGTGTTTCACATCACTGGCAGATGTCAGCAACTGGCCACTGTCAGGAGGTTCTCAGTACCTGGAAGATAGACCCCAGGTACCTGATTCTGAGTCTAATTGGAAACTTTTGATTGATTACAGACGCTTACATGAAATCTGTCACAGAGTCAGTCTTCTAATGCCATGTCCAGTACTTTAACCACTTGATCATCTTCCATCCCTAGGGTGAGAATGACTGCTTATGTCCCCTCACATTAGCTTCTCTGTCAATTTCAGTTTTGCTTAGAAACTCAGTATCATGAATTCTTTAAGATGCTACTTGTCTGACCTGGCCCCTGATTTTGGTTGCTAAAATTCAGATTAGCATTCCATATGGTTCCCTCTGCAAGGACTGCACGAACTGGACCTGGTTGGTGTTTTGCCATTTCTAAGGGAAGTGCCAGCTGTTAGTTACTGTGCTTGTTACTGAATATCATTTGAGATGATACTAGTGGGCAAAGTCCTAAAGGATATTTGGCATTACTGCTCTGGTGAATATCTGCAGCCAGTGTTATTGAGTAAACGGTTTCATCTATGCGTGAAATCTTATGAGGAAAAAAAAGGACAAAAGAAAAAGAAATCAAGAAATTAGAGCACATCTGTCTGTCTTTTCCTTCCATCTGTCAAACCAGGGCATGTACCGTATAATTTTTTTCCCTGTGTAGAAACCATTTGGCTTCCTTGTTATGAAGTTAACTACTTATAATTTCATGTTAGATTTTTTTATTATTTTTGTTCCTTTTACTGTTGTTGTTAGGACTGCTATTGAAAATATTTTATCCAGAGGGTTTACAGGTCGAATCCCACAGATTTTGAACTATGTATTTGCCTAAGACATAATGATAAATAACCCTGCCTCTACAGAGCTAAGCCCATAGAAGAATCATAGAATAGTTAGGGTTGGAAAGGACCTTAAGATCATCTAGTTCCAGCCCCACTGTCATAGGCAGGGACACCTCACACTAAACCATGTCACTCAAGGCTCTGTCCAACCTGGCCTCGAACACTGCCAGGGATGGAGCATTCACAACTTCCCTGGGCATTCCAGTGCCTCACCACCCTTACAGTAAAGAACTTCTTCCTTATATCTAACCTGAACTTCCCCTGTTTAAATTTGAATCCATTACCCCTTGTCTTGTCACTACAGTCCCTAATGAATAGTTCATCACAGTATCCCTATAGCCCCTCTTCAGATACTGGAAGGCTGTTATGAGGTCTCCACACAGCCTTCTCTTCTCCACGCTGAACAGCCCCAACTTTCTCAGCCTGTCTTCATACGGGAGGTGCCCCAGTCCCCTGATCATCCTTGTGGCACTTCTCTGGACTTGTTCCAACACTTCCATGTCCTTTTTATGTTGAGGACACCAGAACTGCACACAATACTCCAAGTG
>WYDI02038881.1:0-66214 GCA_009867235.2 Psittacus erithacus | reverse complement strand
AAGGAGCATGACCAGCAGGTCGAAGGAGGTGATCCTGCCCCTCTACTCTGCTCTCATGAGACCTCACTTGGAGTATTCTGTGCAGTTCTGGTGTGCTCAACATAAAAAGGACATGGAACGGTTGGAACAAGTCCAGAGGAAGGCCAAGAGGATGATCAGGAGACTCCTGTATGAAGACAGGCTGAGAAAGTTGGGGCTGTTCAGCCTGGAGAAGAGAAGGCTGCGTGAAGACATCATAGCAGCCTTCCGGTATCTGAAGGGGGCCTACAAGGATGCTGGAGAGGGACTCTTTACTGGGGACTGTAGTGGTAGGACAAGGGGTAATGGGTTCATCCTAAAACGGGAAGTTCAGGTTAGATATAAGGAAGAAGTTCTTTACTATGAGGATGGTGAGGCACTGGAACAGGTTGCCCAAATAACTTGGGCATTCGTCCCCGATGGTGGTCAAGGCCAGGTTGGACAGAGCCTTGGGTGATATGGTTTACTGTGAGGCATCCCTGCCCCTGATGGGGGGGCTGGAACTAGATTATCTTAAGGTCATTTCCAACCCTAGCTATTCTATGATTCTATGAACTACATACTTCTGCAGGCAACATTCATCACTTGCAAAAATGTTTTACCAAGCACAGGTCTATTAGCAGAGTCCAAAGGCCCTGGCATAGGTACAATTATGGCAGCTGATACTGAGAGGCAGCTTTCAATCTTTTGGGTGATATTTGTTACTATAAAATGTTACTAATTAGACTGTAAGTTTGTTACACCAAATGAATTTAATTAATGCTGGAGTGCTTTCATATCTGAGCTGAGAGTTCAGCATTCTGATTATGATGAGCAGAAGATGCCAGAGGCATTATATGCCGTTGCAAATGCAATATTGCAATGCAATAGCAATGACAAAGTGCAGACGTTTGTGCCTCATAAAGAGTCACTTTTAATGGTGGATTAGTTATCCCTTTTAATGAGAACTGTCAACAAACATGTGCATATAGAGTTCTCATAACATTTGTTTGTTCCAGCTCAGACACTGCTTAGGGCTGGCAGTGTAGCAGGTGTTAGACAATGCTGCCTTCAGCCAGTTTCCATCAAGTTCAAATAAGCGTGTTGTTCAAGTGTACATATATATAGCAAACTCTGAAAGTCACAGCATATTTCTAAATGTGACAAATAATATGAAGTTGTACACAAATTGTCACTGCTGCTGGAGGTGATGATTTTGCATTTCTTCCTGCCCTCCGCATCTCCTGTGTTGCTAGTGCGAGTCATCATGTGCTACACAACCACCCTCCAAGTTTCTTTCTCTTGTTTATTAGCCAGGTACTAGAGCCATGAAGTAATATGCCACCTTGCTGCACTCCCTGCCAGCGTGCCACATCACACTGTGCTGTGTTTCCGTGATTTGGAAAATCTCTGTGTGCTCAATTTCTCATTTTGCTGTTAGTGGTTAGTTGCAAAAGATGTGGAAGAGATCATAATCTGGAAAATGCATTAAAGTACTGTTTCAGTTGCTAAAATTGGCTCCGAGTCTGGTTGTTTTTACATTTGTAAAAATTAACTGCCTTCTCTGTCACTTTTAGTTTTATCTCTTGTAAGTAGATCTCGTATTTTGTGTAAGAAACTCACATGGTATTTCATAAAGTACTTACATGCAAGTGACATCTCTCTTTTTCAAACAGTTTACACTGAACATCTCTGGTAAATTAAGTACTTCATGTGACAGATCATTCACTTCCATTCACTTCTTTTATAAAAAAAGAAAAAAGTGAACATTTGTAAAATGTAAACACATTTTCAAGCTCAGTCATTTCAGAAGTGATCTGAAAGTCTGATAGCAAGGCTTCTGATTGCATCATGGCCTCACTTATGATACTGGGCTAATAACAGAGGTAATTCTAATCACTGAACCTGTAATTGCAGCTTGTGATTGCATCTCTGATGGCCTGGAGCATTTTACAGTAATAGGTAACTGAGAACTCATACTGATATGAAAATCCTTGCCTAAAATCAGGTTCATAAAAACATAAAAATCTGTGCATTGTATAGATACAAGTATAGTTGGTCACATAATCTCTATATGCTTTGTATGTCATTTGCTATCTGTAAGACATAGTTGAAAATACAAAAAGCAGGTGCAAAACAAAAGGGGTTAAATTCAGTGATGGGGAGATTAAACAGCAAACAGAAAGCCTTTGAAGCAGTACCTGCTACAATACTGTAGGTAAGGTCAATGTGTCCTCCATGGCTTTGCCTCTTTAGAGCTACCCCAGACAGTTTCTGTTTTCAGAACTACTCAGTGGAGACCCCTGTACATTGCATGTCTCTGGGAAGCTGAAAAGCATGTACAGGGAATTCACTTGCGTCAGCTTGCATGGCTGGTGCAGAGGTGGTGTGTCATAGGGAGAGGAAAGTTTGTGACTACACTGATTAAGGAATGCTGACTGAAATCTTTAACTGGGAGCTTTCATTAAAGGCCTCTGAAGACCAGTGTTCCGTTCAGCTGTACATTTATAGGGCACTCTGGGATGTCAGAGGCCCTTTTTTCAGTCTCTTTAGAAACTCTGCATTCAGCAGATCAGTTCAAAGTTGCAACAAAAAACATCCCCTGAGTGTGTTTCACAAACCTGTGTTGGCAGTCTGGTCAAACATCATAATTACAGTATTCCTTCAGTGTTTCCTGTTCCAGTGTCAGTAATGGTATGCCCTACCCTAGGTGGTCAAAAGAGGAAGGTTCCACACATGTGGAAACTACTCCCTGTTCTTTAACTCATCTCGCACACAATAAGCATAGCTGCATTACTTTTGGTCTTAGCAAGCAAACGAGCAAAAAGCTTTAGGAATGAAAGAATTGTAATCTGTACCTGTCTTGCAATGTAACATTCAGCTTGTTCACTTGTCCATCTGTCAGAATAGTATATGTAACTAACAGAGATGACCAGCATGACTTATTCTTAGCTACAAGAATGCACCTCCAAAGAGAAGTACCTGTCTCTTTTAACCCAAGAGGATTTGGTCATTTGGAAAACGTGACAATGCAGAGGGGAAGTGTCGTGGCAACTTTACTGATGCCCTCGTGCATAGCAATATCTTGCTATCACTTAATTGGGGCAGTTTCACAGAACAAATGCACAATATATTCCATAAGATCTATTTTTCTGGTTCTGTAAACAGTCTCCTAGACAACTGCACATTGAATGGAGTAAAAACCTCATGTTAAAGCAATAGCACAGGAGTTTCAACTGAAATTTTCTTTAAAGAACAAGAAAATAATACTATAGGTCTGTAAAATGGGAGAATCCCACAGTTTCATCTCTAGACTGCTTAAGAATATTATTGATAGATGTGAAAGTATAAAGCAAGCCAGAAAAACACTCTTCTTACAAAGTGGCATTCATGCAGCACAATTGTCCTGTATTCATAGAGCAGACCCTAAACTAGTATTAAATAATATTTGTGAATATCTGCCACTCTGTTGTAGGACTAGAGTGTAGTTTGAATACAAACCACAGCAAACTGGGAGAGGGGCAATTATGGAACCAGATTTTCATCCTGGGTAGTAAAACAGGATGAAATAGGATGTGGCATGGAAAGAAAGGTCTGTTTATAGAGAGACATATTTCTAGCAGAAGGAACTTTGAACAAAACTATAACTTAGACAGCAAAGCATACAACACAGCAGATCATTTTCTCCTCTGTTCTAGCAAGTTTTAGCTATGAGAAATGATTCAGGGTGCCAGCTGGTCTCAGGCAGGACCCTTCTTGGATGCTTCCTGCTCATTGTCACAGGGCAGCTCAGTCCTCTCACTCTGTATCTACCAGCATACATATCTGCTGATACTTATTTAGGTACAGTTTCTTGTCCTCTCTTCCATGTTCAGACACACTATATCTATCACAGCCATATCTTTAGTTTGTATTTATTCTTATGGTTAAGCTCGAATTGTTAAATGGATGTATATGAACATAAAATTATTTTTAGACAAAATGTTATCAGTCATGCATGATGTAATAATGTCCCCTTCAGTTACCTCTGCTGAAACATCTTGGGTCTTGTGATTCTGTTTTTGCTTTGCTTCTGATTATTTTTCTTAGTTTGGCAATATACTTGCTAATCCTTCATCACCCCAACAATGTCATTAATAATATCAGGCATTTAAGGAAGTTAAGTTGAAGTTCATGGATTCGTTTCCCCTACAGAGAGTTGTTTACATAATAAAAAGCACTGTCAGGCAAACCATACTTTCTCTTCAAGTAGTTGGTAAATCAGAGTGAGTAAAAATAAACTGCTTTATTTCAGAAATACTTCTATTCTGCTGAGCAACAGTTTCCTTTTTAATAGCCTTATGTGAACGCTTTGCCCCCACCCTGATCAGCTTGTTTTCCACAGACTGGACTAAATCTCTTTTCCCAAAAAGTTTTAACTCCAAGGGAAGACTTTGAACAAAGCTAAATAACCTAAATACGTAGTTCCATGGATTGGCCCTGCACAGCAAATAGTTGTAGTGCAGATAATTTTGTGTTACTGCAGCTCTACAATCTGCTTGATAAGTAATGAAGTAGGTAAGATCAATGCCTAAAATAATTATATTAGTAAAAACATTGATGTAGTGTAGACATAAGGGCACTTCAGTACATTTCCTGGGGCAGTTGTCAGACAAAGACATGCCGTCTGTATTATCTTTTCAACCTAAGCCTGACTTCAGGCAGTCTACAAAGCCCCTCTGGCCTTGTACAAGTCATGACAGGATTTTCTTAAAAGGATGCTGGGTCTGTTTCTCCCTGACATTGTCTCTGCAAGGACAACTAACTGTGCGGAGGTTAAATGGAGCGATGGAGTGTGCTTGCACACCTAAACAGGGCTGCCTCTGTGCAAGCACCAGATATGTTCCTTCAGGCATACTATGTAGATTTTAGTTGTGAGGCTGCAGGAGGAATGGGGAAGACAGAAAAGGTGGGAAAGTCTGTTTTATATAGCACTGTAGATGCCATGCCAGGAAAATCATTAAATATAGAATAAGGACCCAAGATGCAGGGGGATATATGGTTATTACAAGGTAGCACCCTGCTTAAGGACCTCCCTGGCTGTGAATTTAAAGTGTGTATTTGCATTTTATGGTATTGTCTGGCAAGAGAGAGAATGGTCACTCATGGTTTTGGGCAGACACTCTGGTAACAAGTGTGTTCTCAGGAGAATCAGGTGCAGTAGGAGCAGGGTATCTCAAATAGCCTACTGCCATCATTTTCTTTCCAAGACCAAGACCTGATTTTATGCTGAACTAGTCATTTGACGTAGTCTGAAAAAAACCCTACTTCCTCAAAATAGCTTAAAACCGTTACAAGAAGTGCATGTGTAAGGAATGGGCTGTCACAGAACTGTCATAGGCTACGTGACTTGTGCAGATTTTGGAAAGGCTGGCCGTGGCCCACACATACCACTCTCCTCTTTGAATATGACACCATTAAGCCTTTCTTAATCTACATCCCTGTTCAGCCCCCGGATCTGAGGAATCCCAACCACTGTTCACTGGCAGCAGTGGAATCCTCCAAGAGGACTTTTGGGATGAAAAAATAAAAATTAGAAGGCTTGAAAACTACTCACAACATTGGGAATTCTGGGGAAAATGTAACAAGGCTTTCAACAAGCTGTATCCAAGGAGAAAGGAGACTCATTGAAACTACTGATTTTCTTGAATATTTCAGGAGTTTTTAACAAATCAGGATGAGAAGGCAAGTAGTGAGATTATACAGACAGTAAACTGAAAGTTGTCTTCATTCCTAGGAAAAACTAGAAATACAGATTTCACACCAGGCTGCAGGGAGGAGAATTCTGTGAAGAATGTTTGGACAAACTTTAAATAATGATTCAGACACAATTATATTCCTTATATTTATCTTAATTATTCTTGCTTGATATCATACAGTAATCAAAATCAAGAATACAAAATGCAGGAAAGATTGGTAGAAGATAAGTCTCACCTTTATCAAGCTTTCTAGCTGAAATAAAGAAATTGACTGGAAATGAAGTGTTAGAAAAGATACAACTATAGTTGTACACTGTGGGGCTTGAGGTTAATCAAATATGTGTTGGGTTGGTTTTTTTTTTAGATATTCTTGTGATTGAAGCAAATTAGAAGCTCACAATATCCATAGGAAAGGGGAAACAAACAAATAAATGAGGGTGCCTCCCAAAATACAGTGACTGGGTTTTTTCCCCTAGGTATTACTCTTGTGATTCAATAATAGAGTGTAAACAGGGAAATAAAGATTGATGAAGCATATGATAAGATGAATATTGTCAATAGTATTTGCGAACTGTATTTGAAAATGATAGGCTTTTATACCTAAATAGTTTTTTGTAGATTATCCAGTCTCAGAAATAACAAGAAATAAATCTGCAGCAATCACAGTGAAAGATGAGACATTGCAGAAACTCAAGAACATCATCCCAATAAGCAGCTGAGGAAGTACACACTGACCCTCTCATTAACAGCCCAATTCAGAAATACATATCACTGATGACTCACCACTTAAGGTAATCAAATGGTGCCAGCACAAGTATGATAGCCGGCTTCAGAAAAATGTGTGGTTACATGGTATTACAAACTGTTAAAGAAAAGTCTGTAAAGAGAGAAAAAATACAAGTATGAAATGTGTGAAAAATAGTGAAGTGGGTAAATTCAGTTCTGGACAGGCAGAAGCCAGTCTCTAAAATGAGTACATTCTGGCAAAGATGATATTACGGTGTTGTGTCATTAGCCTGAAATTACATTATCAGAGACTAATAACAAATCCTGCTAGAGTATGCCATAAATCTATATTTGTCAAACATAAAATATTCAAATTGATGTGTCTACTAATTATTCATTGTAAGTGGCAAGGATTTTACAGAACTAGTGGAAGATTAAAGAGTTGAATGAGAAACATGCATTGCCAGGCATTATCCACTGCGCTGTTTAATGGAAAGTGCAATAAAAGAGCAAAATGATTTTCTAAATTCTAGCCTTTAACAAAGGATCCAAGCTTGGCTCTGCTGAACTTCAGATCAGTGCTTTAAAATATAGACAGTCTCCAAGAAAGCTGTTAATTAACGTGAAATAATAGCCAGAAATCTTTCTTTAACCAAAACCAGCAAAAACGTAATTGATCTCAATTAATTAAAACCATCATGGCAATACAAAAAGTAAAATGGCTGGGCTTCCAGTATGCTAAAGCTTTGAGATGATTTTTACATGCGCAGCAGCATGTGGTAGGCTCAGAGGGCTATCGTTACTGAGGAAACTGCTCATAGCCCTGTGAAACATAGGCTTTTGAGTAGCAGTCTTTCAGGAAGAGCTGCCATTTCTCCTTTATCTTTAGTGGGAGATACGAAGGAGGAACACGTAGCAGCAAAATAAAGATGAAGTGAAACAAGTGTAGAAATCTACTAGCTCTCACATGGAAAGAGAAGTGAGCAGCTGTAGCAAGCAGGAGGGAGAAAGAAGAGACTCTTACCAATCCGCTTCATCAGACACACTCTTGAAGGGGTTCCTAAGCACTTTCAGGATGATTAATATTGAAAGAGCTTCTAATATAAAAAGTTGTAATATAAAATTGCAAACTTAAATATTTTTAGGCTAATGTCAAGGATAGGCTCACTATCATTAAAAGTGAGCAGGAACTAGGTTCAAAGGACTACAGTGCCATAGGATAATCCAGATGAGGGATGTTGGGAGGTATCTGGTACAAGAGGTTGCTCCTAGCAAGGTCAGACCAGGCTGCTCAAGGAGCGGGGGAGACTGCGCAGCCCTGAGGCAGCCTGTGCCACAGCTTGCCTCTCTTCCCAGGGAAAGGTTTCCTTACAGCCAGTCTCAGCCTGTCCTGTTACTTGCCCACCCACCGTACCCTGCTGAGAACATCCCAGCTCCCCAGCAGTCCCTCGTAGACACTGAAGGCTGCTGGTGGTGCTCCAAGCCCCAGTTGTCTGAGCTGAAGCAGCCTTGGTGCTCCAGCCTTTGTGCACAGTGCTGGAGCAGGCTGAGAATCCTCTCTGGATGTAGGTCGTGTGTGCAGTCTCTCACATCTGCTGTGGTGTGCTCAGGCACTCTTGAACTGTGAGCCAGCTACCAGTCTGCTTCCTTAGGAAGCCTGAAGCATCCCCATATTCCCCTTCTAAATCATAGAATCACAGAATCACAGAATAGTTAGGGTTGGAAAGCACCTTAAGATCGCCTAGTTCCAGCCCCCTGCCATGGGCAGGGAAAATGCTGAAAGTTTTGTGGAAAAAAGAAAACCCAAAGGGCAAAAGTAATATATACATTGTCTTTTTTTATATATAGTATTAATCCTGTGCATATAGAGACTTGGAAGCACCTTGCTGAACAGACCTTGAGTAATTTTATCGTATCATTTCCCATGACAAGTAGGATCTGGAGCACAGAGGAATTCAAAGTCCCATGCTGCAACACTGTAGCCTGAAGAGTAATGAGAACTGCTGTGAGCTAATAGGAAAAGATGGCTCAGTGCTCTTCCACTGAGATTAGTAAGAAAACTCACCATGCACTTCAATGAAGAGTGAAAAATAGGCTGGAAGGAGTAAACCTGCATCTTCAAGGCCAGCTAAGGTGACATCCACATGGGGAAAAAAAACACAAAGCAATTGTACTGTCTCTATGCAGTGCTGAAAGAAAAGCCACTTCACAGCCAAATGACAGGAATTTTGCAATCAGTGCGTCTTGCGGGTGCACAATATTATGCAAAACTGAGCATTTTAGGTTTTCTGTAGTATGAGCTGCATCTGGCACTGATTTTGCTGTTGTGTGTCTGTGTGATCATGTGCAACAAAGGTCTTTGTTATGGTGCTGTCACCTAAAGCTACAAAAGAGAAAGGGAGAACAGTTTGTCAGTTTTGTGTGCCATTCTCAAGTATAAAATTAATAAATAGCCTCTATATTAAAAAGTGCGTGCTGATAGGTGGCAAGTTCTTACATAGCTTGTAAAAAGTTTATCTTCAAATTACCTTGATCTATACATAGCTTGTTCACTAGAGTGCAACCCAAATTTTGTTGGTGTGATGTGTACGCTGCGAAGTCAGAAAGGTGTACAAATGAGTACATTAAATTATTCACAACACCACCTTCAGGTGCTCAGCATGTGTACTACACTGAATAAACTCCTTTGTGCAGAGGTAGAGAAATGTAAGCAGTTTTTAATGGAGAGTAGCTAACTGTAAATAACCTGGTTTGTATCAATCTGTACCTCACATGATTTGTCTTGTGCCCATGGCTCATTTGTAAGGAGAGTGAAAGCAGCAAGGAGGGGAGCTGCAGGTGAGCCCGAACAGACATGTTAGGCAGGTTTATGCTGCTGACTGCTGCTGCAGTAGGGCCTATCAGCAAAGCACTGGAAGGTATGTTTAAAAACACTTAATAATGGCACCTGAGAATAAATATAGTTTCCCAGCTATCTTAGGCCAAGAGCTCACAGGCTTCTCAGTGGTAATGGAAAAGAAGGGGCACACTTCTTTTTTTACTCAGTTACTTTATTCCTGTCCATTTGTCCTGGCCTCCTGCTGCGGCTATCGCAAAACCTTTGCAATAGATGGGTGTCAAATGCAATCTTTAGAGGGCAGTAGTGACCTTCTCACCCGGCTCCACTGGCAGGTTCCCAGGCATATTGCCTGGTTAGATATTTCACCAATATTTGTGTACTGCAGTATTGCTCAAGTTCACGCACAAGATCAGATATCACTTATCTGATTTACATCAAAGAGGATCACATTCTTGTTTTCTGTGTATTTAGTACCTAAAAAAAATCCCAAGTCCATCTCATAGAATCACAGAATCACAGAATAGTCTGGGTTTGGAAGGGACCTTCAAATGTCATGTGGTCCAACCCGCTGCAATGAGCAGGGGCACCTTCAACTAGATCAGATTGCCCAGAACCACATCCAGCCTGGCCTTGAATGTCTACAAGAATGGCGTAACCAGCAGCTGTCTGGGCAACCTGTGCCAGTGTTTGGCTGCCCTCATTGTAAAGAATTTTTTCCTCACATCCAGCCTGGATCTCCCTTCTTTTAGTTTAAAACTATCATCCTCGTCCTATTGCAACAGGTCCTGCTAAAAAGTCTCTCTCCATCTTTCTTATAGGCCCTTTTTAGGTACTGGAAGGCGACAATAATGTCTCCCTGAAGCCTTCTCAAGGGGAATCAACGCCAACTCTCTCAGCTCATTCCTCTCATCAGTAAATAAAATGCACTGAAACTTAAATCACTTGCCTTAGGAAGAAATGAAATTATTTGTAGACATCTTTCTCTTTTGATTTCTCCCAAACTGATCAAATTAGCAGCTGATACATTGAGTGCGTGATTTGCATTGTCGCTTAATTTCCATTCTGCTTCCCAACATACAAAGTTGTCCAGCAACTCTGCTAATTTATTTTTCTTTTATGAAAATCTAAATTTATTCCAATTCAATTATTCTAGTAAATGTAATATTTGGCAAAGTGGCTTTATGATTGCTATTTTCAGAGCATAAAATGCATTCATGTTCTTTATGCAATGTATCTTCATTAAACAAAAAATAAAATGCAGTGATAACACATAAGTTGGAACCCCATAAATTCAAAGCTTTCATAACTAAAACCAGTTTGGAATTAACATGTAAGTTACAGAATATGAAACCAGAACACTTGATTTTTTACCCCAGAAATATCTATATCCTTTTACGAAATGGGTGCATTGCTTTGCTAAAGAGTTCTATGGGTTTTCAATATTTTTTGAGCCCTCTTTTTCTTACAGTTTTGTAATTTATTGAAAATGACAGTTTTGAAACTATGCAAGCAGTATGGAAATCAAGATATAATACTTCAGTGGCACTTCCCTGAGGACAGTTACTTTTAATTACATGTGTATCAACCATACAATAGAAAATTGCAGTTGTCACAGTAAATTTCACCTAGCTATGATAGAAAACCAAATCAGTGATTTTAATCACAAAATTGATATATTGTTTCATATTTCCTGTTGCTTATTATATAGCACATTAAAATAAGGATTTGTCAAATAGTCATTTGGTGTTAACACAAAATCTGTAGTGATATATCTAGGAAAAAAAATCCACTTTATATTTTCTTATGTAATATGAAAATACTGTCAGTTCTTAGAATACGAAGTATCTTGTGAAACAAAGGGTTGTGAGCTTTTGGTTGAAGCAGCTTGCAATGAAATAATTAAAAATTCATATCTTCTCATATTTCAAGTAATCATTGCTGATTGCTATGCATTCTGAAAACATAACAAGTAGCATGATGTGATGATTCATAATCTCTTTCTTTCTCTCACACAAAACCCCATACATATGGGCACACACATATGCACACACAGACTCCCAAAAACCTAAAGATGGCTGTTTAATGTTTAGATGGAAGTCAGGTGCAGGAAACAATTCCCAGGCTGAACTGCCAGTTTTAGGCTTTTGATTGCTGATCATGTATTTATTTAGTTATTTGGTTATTTTCCTCTCTGGATGGGTATATTTAAACATGGAATCTAATTATAGATTATATCTGATTACTATCAATCTTATTTCTCTCTCCTCCTTGTGCAAGGCTGGATCTTTCTATTTTTATTTAGGGAGAAGATAGAGTAAGCTGTAAAAGCAAACACAGAACACAGATATGCTTCTCTATTGCCTTGTAGTTGTATTTGCTACCTGCTTTCTTGCAAAGTCCCCAGAAAAAGTAGAAATAAAATACTCAATGTGAAGTTCTAACAAAAATTCCCTGTAGTCATTGGTATCAATTAAAGCACTACAGTTTATTTATCAGTGCCACTGTATCACAGTGGCCTTTGCAAGGGAAGTTCAGCAGTTAACATAAGACACTGGAACTGCAGAAGAGAAATTTATTTCTGTTCATCCAAAACATATTTGAGGGCATCATCTCTACAATACAGCTGACAGTCTACCCCAACCAGTTGCAAGTTTTTACATGCAAGCTAACTACATTTATTGAATAAAGCGTTGTACAGCTGTTTTTTGTTTGCCCTGCTGGAATTTTAATACCGGTATGGTTCAAGCAAGTTTTGTGTTTTTAAATCATTGCTGGACTACCTGGCAGAGTTAAATGGCTTATAAAAAAAAATCCCTAGCCTGGAAGAAAAGACTGAAACAGCCTTGCCTAGATCTGAAACTGTATTTGCAAAGCAATTTAGTGCATCAAAGCAAAGAAGGACATCAGCTTCTTAATGGCTGTTACTTCATTTCTGTCTTACATTCTCTTCAGTTTGGTTCCTTCTCTGGTGGATGCCTGTGGTACAACAGGACCCCTTCTGTTCAGACACGCATTTGATAAAATCCTATTACTTGTCTTGTAGGGGTAAAACAACACTGTGGAAAATGCAGCTTCTAGGTTTCACACATGCCCTGCCTCACACAGTATTTCCGCATCCTTGATCAAATGCCACAGCACTATTTCAGTACAAGCAATAAAGAGTAATAACCAAGGCCCAGGCAAATAAAATATTGCCAGCATCCTTCTCATACACGATCCATACATGACAGGATGTCTTCTTTGCATAACCTGCCACACAAGCAGCTGGCATCTGATCCAGTACATGTGACAGTGTATTTCCCGCCTTTCAGTGACACTGCTGCCTGCTCCACCAAACAGCTATTGATGTGTGATTATCAGCTACACCAAATAGCCCTTTATCTTATCAAAACACCTGAGATAATTCTCTGCCATCTTACATTTAAAACTACTTCTGCAATTCCACCTGCTAACAGGAGCTAGGACCAACAAGAAAATCCTGCTGTTGCCTATGCCAGCTCTCATCTGTGAAATCAAGTGGTTTATACTGAAAAAACATTTCCTGAAGTGTCTCTGCAATGCAGTATTAAGATTCACATAGAAACAAGTAGTGTGCTACAAGAAGAATTATACTTCACGTGGTTTCTGCAATCAGACTTTCATTGTAGCACTTTGGGGTGTTGAGCACCCTTAATTTTCACTAGAAACTCATTGAGTATGACAGAACTAAGGCTTAAATGCTTTAAAAAGTTCCTGGTATCATTCAGTTGTTCAGGCAGGGATTAAAACTGCTGCAGGCAGTAGCAAAGTGGTAAATATTGACTCAGCAGTAAATAAAATCAGTCCATTGAGGTGGAGTGTACAGTATGTGGTGGAGGAAAAGTCACGATAAAGCATTATTGCTCTTCAGCAGATTAAACAGTTTACATCACAAAACCACATGTTGTTTCAGGAAAGTCACAGACTCCATAAAACAGAGTGAAACATCATACTCACATCAAAATTTAAACAAGGAAATTGCGTGTTCTTTCATTTTTTAATATGGTCAAGAAGTTATTTTATAGTTGCAAAACAGATGAAGTCTACTACTGGTAGACAACCCACCACCCTTCACTGTGTCTTAAAACGTGCTTTGTAAATTTTAGACCCTGCCCACAACTTGTTAAAAAATTGTCAGAATTTGTTATTTAGAAAAGAGAGGACATTTCAATACCATTCTCTCCTATTTTATTATCAGTTTAAAAACAAAACAAAACAAAAACAAAAGCATAGAAAGATTGCACACAGGTGATAAGAAAGCCAGTTTAACAACTCTTTTTCAAGCCTCATTAAGTGTGGCTATTTCCACTCAAAATCAGCAACTGTGACTCTATTTTCTACTCAGCATAAAACAATCAATTGTGAATCTACCACCATCTGAAATGTTAATTAGTCTGAGCACCTTTGGGTTTTATGTTTCTCCAGAGCTATAAATATACCATTAAATGGTAGATGGAATTTGCAGTAACACAGAGATGAACTCTTCTTCATTTGGTTGCTCTTGCTTTCTGTTCTGTATTTCATGGGAAAAAACAGTATAAAGAAGGTAATGTTAACATTAAACAAGCGAATATGCCTAACAAGTCAAGCACCCTGTATATGAGTGTATGAATGCCTGAGCAGAGGAACACGGCTCCATTATTGAAATGCAGCAAGCAGAAAAAGAAACAACTTGTGAGCTTTCACTGTATATCATTAAAACTTCTGTCAAAAGAACAAAAAGTGAGACTACTTCACAAAGTGGCTGTGAGATAAGAGGAGGTGTATGCATTTGAGAGGAAAATGGTTTATATTGTAATTATACTGCAACAGGAGAGAACAAAAGGCTGCTGTCTTTTGGAGTATTCTTTCCCAGTACATAAACAGCCGTCTGTTTAAACCTGTGTACAGATACAGGGTTATAACCAGTCCTTTGTCACAAGCTCACACTACCCTTCTATGAGGTTAAAACCTAACTAGAGAGAACCTTAAAGAGGTAAAAGGTTGAAAAAATAGCACAAAGTAATTTCCTTTTTTTCAGGCTACTCCTTGAGAATCTTAAGCCATTTTAAATGCCTAAATATAAACTTCAGTACGTAATAGATTTGTGGAGATACACTGATACCAAATTTAAAAACATGTATGTCCAAATACTTGATATAAACATAAAAGGAACTGTAAAGTTATTGCACTGTAACTCAGGTAAGTTTGGTAGGGATGACTATAAAGGGTGTCACTCTTTTAAGTATGACATGAACATACATGAAATTTCAAAACATATAATGGAATATTTTTTATTAGAATAGACTGGCAGTAAGAACAGAATATTTTTTACATGAATGTGAAAAGCATTTATTTGCATATCATTTAACATTTCACAATAAACTAAAATAAGAAATATTTGGTATTATACTCAATCTGAAATCAACAGTAACTCAGAAAAGAATAGACGTACTTAATAATTCAGGGTCTACCTAAAAAGGACAAATATATTCTGGTAAATTGTACTGCATAATATGTATTTCAGTAGCCTTTCATGTGAATTACAAGTAACAGACTATAGATAAGCAGCCTAATGAGAGTTCAGCACCAGCAGGTGAGCCATCAGAGTAAATTCTGCAAGGCCAGATGGAGAGTCCCAGGTATACACAAAGAACCAACCAACCAAAAGGGCATCTTTTCATGCATGAAGAAAGCCTGGCTCAGTCATTTCCAGGATACTGACTACTGCACCATGGCATGAAATGTGCATTGTACGCATTTGAATATTGACCAGTGCGTATGGAATTTGGCACTGTTTAGGGTTTGCAGTAAGACAGGACTCCCACATGCCATGCCATCACTCTCAACCTCGTGCCACGGAGTTCACCAGCAGGTACTTTGCACATCAGCTCCATGCCAAAGCAGCCTGCCTGGCTCTCACAGCCATATAGGACGGAGAAGTGATGGGAGACCTGTGAGAAACCTCCTCAGGGTCACTTCGCTGCTCCTGCTTGAGAAATAAAGTCCTGCTCAGCATCCTCAGCTGTCAGTGATCACAGAGTATTTTATAAATACACAGGGAAGGACAGTTACTGTATTATCCAGTGGCCCTTTCATGATTTTCTTCAAAAGCAGCTTTAATCTTGGCCTGTGAAATGAATGTAAAAGCTTGTTAATTGTTAACTTGATTGTTAATTTGCAAGTCTGAAGCATTTACTAATGGTTGGCTTTTACCTTGGGAACAACCACTGAAGATACTCAGAGCTTATAAAATGTAAGTATTGCTGAAAGCCAAACAAACAATTAATTGAATAAAACAAAACATCTTTACTAATCTCTTATAAGAAGGGATATCAGTCAGCCCATATCTCCTTCACAGACTAAAAAGTTGTATCAGATCACTGAAGTGAAAAAGAATGTACTGCACTGTACATATTAAGAGATGTGACAGCAACATGAGCTGTTACAAAAGGTCTTTCACCAAATGAGAACAGTACAAAAAAGGAAGCAAATATCAGTCTAACCTACAGGCTACAGATACAAAACATGGGGTACTGAAGACATGAACAAAGCAAGCTTTTTGCAAAGAAAGGTTTCACAAAGCAGTCAGCTGTTTAGGACGGTACTACTAAATGTCAGTGTTTATGCATTTATTCATTTCATGTTTTCCCAAGATGCCACATTGTGTTTTGACTCTTTTTACACTGCTGAAAGTTATAAAAGCTCAAGAGGAGAATCAAGTACTTCTTCATGTGAGACCCAGTGTGGGCAGCAGGGGAAATCCAGATCCTGGGGAGATCAGTAAGGGGTTTTTCTCTTGACATTACAAAGGCCAGACTTTTGCCTTGGGTATTCACAAACCAAAGAAACCCTGCAGAAAGATCAAGGGCAACAAAGAGTGGTGGAGCAGTTGTTCCTAGCTGCAGTGTTTTGTTCTCATAGGAAGCAAGTTAAAATGTAATGAATTCCATAATGTAAGTCATTTCAGAGGGGAAAAAAACTATGTCTGCTACCAGCCTGCAGCCTATTATTAAGAAATCAGGGAAGCAAGCGACGTTTCCTGGCACTGTAGACAAACACTAAACACAACACTTAAAATGCCAGCTTCTTTCAAAGCTGCCTGTATATCATTGACATAAGCAAGCTCACTGCTGTTAATGAGTGACTCATGGATGTTTATTGTTCAGAAAGAACACAAAGTTGTGCAAATGAAATAATTTGAAAACATACATCACTTTTCTACTACATTGCACTGGCTAATATAGATTTGCTTTGCAGAGGTGCAATTTTGAATTTAGAAGAGACTTGTGAGTGTGATGTAAAATTCTCACTTGGACTTTCCTCAAACATTATTAGGGAAATACAAGCAGGATTTCCTAATGAAAAATGTCTATATATATAGTCGATAATGCTTTTTCGGAGCATCAATGGCCGCAGTGTTATTGAAAAAGTAATACTTTGGTCAATAACCAAATATCAGTGAATCATTCACTTCGAAGCCCTTCTTATGTGTGCACAAATGCTGACATTCTGTCAGGCTCAGAACAGCAACAATCACTCCATGTTAAAATATTGGGAAGTGATAGTCTTTCCTGTCTTCTGCTATTCTGATATCAAGAATATTTTGATTAGTGCTCCTTCAAAAAGCCAAAGGCAAAAACTGAGCAAGCATGTTCAGCACCAGTTGTGAATGACAGGAGTCTGCAGCTTTTGCGAATTACAGCTCCTGAAAGACTCAAAAAAAGGAGATTTACTGAGGTTAGGGGCAAAACAACAGAAAGGAGCTTGTGACGGTATTTTGTAAACCTGTAGGACAAACTCAATGCTTTTCCTAGGTTTTTTTAGATACTTCCAAGTGAAAAGTGAGATGAAGGGCTTTTTGTAAAAAAGCGATTTACTGAGAAGGTGGTAAACCTTCAAAATGAACAAAAAGCACAGGAAACAACTTCGTGGTGGTGATTAGCTTTCTGAGATTTCTTTTTTTTCCCCTACCTTTCAAAAACTGTCAGGTTTTGAAATTCTGAGCAAAACCAATCTCTGTGTTTTTCTCAACAAGACGATTTATAAATAAACCTTTAAATGTACTGAATAATTTTAAGCTATTTTTTAAAAAATACCTGCAGTATGTAATTGCACAGACCAGAGCTGAAATTTGTCAGTTTCCAGCTGTTTATTCACTTTGATGCCATAATAAAATGTACAGTTCATAATTTGTCTGCAGCTAAATTCATAGATGTCGCAAGAGAAGTGGGAAGGGGCACCAGACTTAAGGATGTCTGCCCAAGTCCCACTTCTGTGGCTGCCCTTGCCATCCCCCAGGCTGGTAAGTAGAAGAGGCACAGCAGAAATGTCAGGAATCAGCAGTGAGGAGTGAGAGCTCCTATACTACAGCTCACTGCTGGCAGCAAATGTGGGAAGGAGAAGGCAGCGTCTCAACCCCATGGGGATGAGGGCCAGGATATGGATACATGTGCCTGGCATGTCATTACATAGGCTGTCAGTCTAAAAGGTAATGCCCTTTCAAACATATTCCACTGAATAGTCACAAAGACCAAATCTAGTTAGTAAGAAAATGGGAAGTTTCATATTTTCTTAACAAAGCAGCATATTAGGGTGTGTCAGTTGCAAATGTGTCATATTGTGTTCTAATTAGATAAAGAATAGAATGAACTTGTCAGTAAAACTCTTCCTTTCATTCTTTTACTTGGTGTCCTGAGTTTCCCCTTCTTCCTGAATTCCCCACCTTCCTCAGACTGGGGTCTGAAATTGCTGTCTACTGTTACCTTGCTATCTCATCATACTGCACATTCTGTGTGCTTTACACCTGGAATGAATAAGACTTGAAGAACCAATATGGTTCTGCAGGATCTCTAACCTTTTCTGCCCAATGCATTCTGGAGCAATTCTCTGTGGGAAGGAGTACCAGCTGGCTACAACGAAAGCTGCAGCAGTTCACAGGCTGAGCCCAGAAGTAGGTGGCTGTGCTGAAAGTCACAAATAAAGGCCTCTTGCTGTTTTCAGTCATAATTCATGTTCTTTCCTAGAACCTAATGAAAATAATTTTTAACTTAAAAATCCCCCAAGGTTGTTTTATGAGATTCTGCAGCTGGCAGAAGAATAAGATCACTTAGCAGCGATCAGCACTGCCAGCAAGGGTAAGAGCACTATTCATCCATAGGATAGTTTGAGAAGCTTGTTAATCCTTTTCAAAGCAAAAGTAGTTAGGGTGATAGGAGTTTATAACCAGACATTGAAGGAACATCTATACAGAGTGCCAAATTGGATGGATTTTTCTTACATCAGAAGGCTTTAGAAAATAGGAGAATCTTTATTTCCTTTGCAAGAATTACTGCAGCAACCAGTGCTTTTCAATCTGCTTTTCAAAGCCTGTGAGGCTTGTATTCACTAAAATGATGTGAGACATCACACTCAGAAGGGTATGAGGTTGACCTTGCTTACACAGGAGTGGGTAAGTAACACAGGAAGAAAAGGCATTTCCATGTACAGATACATGGTATCACCTTATAAATACTGTGGTATGTGGTACAAAAAGTTATGCCTATACATCATGAAGCTATTTTGATTTTGTGTTATTTCTCAGAACAGCTGGTGGGCAGAAAGAAGCTCTAATATGCAATATCAGGATAATGTAAAAATGCAAATGGATGTGGGAGATGTAATTCACAATGGAAAACGCAAGTAATGCTGAAGTCTGTATGAGACACTGATGGAAAACTAAAAACTAATTACAGTGTGAGGATAACAAGTTATAATGAAATTCAGTGTAGCTGTGCTTTCTCACAACTAGGAGACACCTCAATCTTTCAGTCCTTTTACAGGTGAAGAGCTATGCAAATGGCGAGGTGCCCTAAAGACCGTCCTCCATCAGGACATGCAGGGTTCCCTGCTCGGGCACTTGTGCCCAACATGACTTTATGTCTTGACCTTTGGTTGGAACAAACCAACCTCCATTAATCCCACTCTTAAACTGTGTGTAAAGCAACACCCATCCTAGATGTCTCTCACTTCCTTTTTCCTCATGTGAGGAAGGTGAAAAATCCAGCTGCCTACAGCTGATCTGGTGTCCCGGGAAAATGTCTTCGTTTCCCAAGTCTCTCCCTTTGCCAGACAGTTCCTCCTGTCACGTCCTGTGAACAGGCTGGGGCTGAGGCCCTCCATCTGTGAAGTAATGCGAGCTAGAAGGGGGATGCTCGGGACTGTTGTCTCTGGCAAGGGCTACCCACTGCACGCGCACTTCAGCAGGGTGGAGCGGCCGGCTGGACACGTTTGGCGTCCCACTCCCTCAGATCAGTTCGGCTCGGCTCGGCTCGGCACGGCCCGGCCCGAGGTCAGCTACACCACTCCTCTCGCCCTCAGCCCAAGATAGCATCTTGCGAGGATAGCTCAACACACAACTCCCACTCGTCGCGGAGCCCCACGCCGAGCCCAGCGACCGCCCCCTGCTACCGGCCTCTGCAGACATGCGCGGGCAGGCCACGCCGCGCGGGCAGGCCACGCCCCGCGGGCTGCGCCGCCGCCGCCTCCTCGGCGCCCGTGAGACTAGCGGAGGCTGGGCGGCGGGGGCCGGGGCGGCCTCTCGCTATGAACCTGCACCAGGTGCTGACGGGGGCCGTGAACCCCGGCGACTACTGCTTCTCAGTGGGCAGCCTGCACGACCAGCCCTTCACGGTGAGTCCCACCGCCAGGACGCGGGCGCCGAAAGCGGCTGCGTCAGGCGCGGCGGCTGCGGCCGGCCTCGTAGAGCGTGACGGCTCGGCTCCGGTACGGCCGCCGGGCGGTAGCGGCAGTGGCTGCCGCTGTGGGAGCGCTACCCTGCGGCGCACCTCCCCGGAGCCTGCTTGGGGCCGCGCGCAACTTCGCTGAGCGCGGCGGTGCGGGCCGTGCTGTGCCGTGCTGGGTGGCCTTGCTGCTGAGCGCGGCGGTGCGGGCCGTGCTGTGCCGTGCTGTGCCGTGCTGGGCGGCCTTGCTGCCGAGGGAGCGGTGCGGGGCGCGGGCGGGGCCCGGCCATGCCGCGCCGTGCCGTGCCGCTCGGACGTTCTTGCGAACGCGGGAACATGGTGGCTGTGATACAAGATTACATAAACGCAGCCGGTACGGGCGGCTGCTGCTGCAGAGGGGAGTTTCAGGGCTCGCTTTCTGCAGGAGAGGTGAGTGGTGTCCTGCTTGCAGCTAGCTGTAGGAGGGCTTGAAATACGTGTGTGAGTGTTACGGATTTAAAACCATTTCTGAACTCCCTGCGGATAATTATGTTTGAGAGGAGAGAAGCTCCGCAGTATTTAGTAAGGTTAAAGCCTTTTATTAGTGTTTGTTTTTCTCCCTTTCACTCTTGTTTTGTAAACAGACTTCTGTTGTGTTTTTCTTCCCATCCACCCCGAAATTGCTTTTCCTGCCATCCGTTTTGGGCTGTAGAGGAATGAAATAAGGAACAGTGACTGTTTTTTACTTTACCTTTTCTGGCCGCCTCTAATTACAGCATAGTGTGGTTTCGAGCTTGTTTGTGGAATGATAGATAGAATGCAGGAGTTAAACTTGTATTTTGCTGTTCCATCTGGTCTACGCAGCTATAATCAGGTGTCTACTTGCAGGTTTGCTCTGCGGCAGCAGCGCAGTGTCGGTGCTCGAAGGTGGGGTACGGTCTGCGTTCACAGCGCAGCACCCTAGAGCTGCTTCCCCGGACTTAGGCTGCTTCTGCAGCGTCAGTTTACCTACAGCCTTGTTCGGCAACATGCTTGCTTCCAGCAAAGTGAATTGTGCATAACTTCGTGTTGGAGGATTTCTTAAACTACAGCAATTGGTTCTTCCGACTTCAGCTGTTCAAAACTTTCTGATTTTACATACCCAGAAATCTTAAAGGCCCACCAGTGGTGGGAAACCATTTGGGATGAGACAAGGAGGTTTGCTTTAGTGAATTGCTAGTAAACTTTCAAACTATGTACTTGTAAGTTTTTGCCTTTGATATAATTCTGTTTTGAGGGAAATAGTTTGCGTTGCTAATGTTACTGAAGGTCTCTCTGCCTGTTACGGCCTAACTTATTCAAAGTGTTAGAGCTCCCCAATGGATAAGAGTAGGAATCTTGCTTTGAGGAGAGTGGTTGGAATGCAGTTTTCAGTAACTGTTTCTGTGTTCTCTTGCAAGATGACATAAATAGACGTAAATACAGTTAAGTACAGTAACAGTGTTTCCTGTAGACGCATTAATCTTGCTTTGTTTTGTCCTTTTTCCCAGCAGGGGGATTTAAAACTTCTAAGAGAAATATCCTCAACTGCCTCAGATTTGGGTTGGTTTTTTTACCTCCTTTTTTTTTTTGGTTGGTTGGTTTTTTGGTTTTGGGTTGGTTTTTTTTTTTGTTGTTGTTGTGGCTGTTACTTATTTTACAGTGCCATGCTGAGCTCATGAGATTGCTTAGAGGATTAAGAAGTGAAGGTACTAAAGGCAATTTCTGCCTTTTTGGAAAGAAATGGTGGTCTTAACCCTTAGAAAATCCAATAAGAAAAATAGGCAATTGTTCTCCCATATCTGAAATCGTGAATAAGCATTAATAAGTGTAAATACTGTTGGATGTTATATTACAAATGGAAAAAAAAACCCCCACCAAAACCAAACCATGTTTCACCAGATTTCTATGCTTCCAATTTTTGTGGCTGAGAACTCATAGGACTTTACATTTCAGGGTTATGTACTGTACAGTTGCCTTTGTCTGACAAGAGAGCTTGGTCTTTAATATCTTTATTTTGTTTTTTTATTTTTTTTTTCTTTTGGCTACAGTATGCTTCAGAATATTATCTGATATGCTGTACTGAATATTTAAGGTGAAAAGTTGTAAATGTTAGATTTTTAAGCTATAATCAATGGATTCTTCTCCTTAACTCAGAAAAATTGGAAGCAAAACTAGTAAAAAGTATGTGTACCCACTAAATTACATGCATTTTTTTGAATACATGCTGTTTTGAGATGGTATTTGAGATACTTGCACTAGTGGTATGCAGGTTGGTTGTTCTGGCTTCTTTTTTTAGGATGTGAAGTGTCAAGTGGAGCATGAGCTTCATTGGAGAGAACGCTGATAAAAAGAGTGTTTGACGTGTATTTTATTTATATATAGAAGAAGGCTCATGAGCATCAGGATATCACAAGAAGCATGCCTGTTCTTTATCTGCCAACAGCAGGCAGTAATAACGTGTGGTACACTGAATGAGAACTCAGCCCTCAGAAATCAGAATTCAAATGTTTGTTAAATCTGTATGCTTCTCCTGAAAGTTAATTGTTCTATTTACTCTGTGCTTGTCAACAGTAGATATACATCCTTTACTTACTTTTGGTTTTGGTTGTTTTTTTCCAGGTCTGAAATATTTGAGTTTAATAAGTTCATGGAGGTCATAATATAGGATACGGCTGTAGTAGTTATTAGTGAAGCTGTATTTAAGTTACTGGATAACCAGCACTGTTTCCATTTTTGTGATTGCCTGGTTTTGTGCATTTTTGTTTGTTCATTTCTGCTTCGGCAATATATTTCTTTCCCCCACCCCAAGTATCAGAAGAGGGGTAAAAAAAAAAATAAATCACTGTGCCCAACTGCACAAGCACAAGGCCCAAGAGTGGTAATGGAAATCACAAAGCAGCAATGGTTTGTAGGGGTGAAAATTTGGGAAAGAAGGATAAATTGTATGGCTTATTTTAATTCAGTCAGAATCTTCTCTGGACAGATTTCCTGTGTGTATGATTATTCTCATCCTGGACTTGAGACATGATTTGTATGATTGATGAAGCTACGAGCTCCAAATGCTGAGTTGAAAAGTACTTGGAAAACACGTTCTGGATAATTCGGTCAAGACCACACCAAATTTTCCGAAGGAATTAAGTTGTGATATAAAGATTTCCAGCTTGCTTTATTTTTTTTTTCATAAATAAAAGTATATTTTGCGGCTCATTAAAATTGTTAGCTATCTGTCTAGAAAGCACTTAACATTTTCTTTGTATTTAGAACTCCATCATAACTGTAATGAACAAAATTAACTGGTCATAAGAGTTATTCAAGAAGTTACACTGTATTGTGATTGTCATTTTGAGAAGGGAAGGAAACCTTCTAGGTAACTTTTATTTTTATTCTTTTTTTTCCCCTTCATATTCCAGTTAACCTATTCTGAACTTAAAAACCTAATTCATTTCTTAACACGAATTATCAAAAAAAACTAAATCAAAACAAGCAAACAAAAAACCCCCCGTTGCACTTCAATGAAAAGTGGAGTTTCTCTGAGACTTGATTTTATGTGCATGGCCAATGAATTTGCCACTAGTAGAAGTACATTAGTTCAAGTACTTTTGATAGATTAGAAAGCTTGGTTGTAGGTTTGGTGGTTTGTTGTGTTTTGTTTTGTTTTGTTGGTGGGGTTTTTTAGGGTTTGTTTTTTTGTTGTGGTTTTTTTTGTTGGTCCCCCCCCCATTTGTGATGGAAGAGTATTTCTTCAGATTTAATTTTCATAATGGCAGATTTTAAGAAACAAGATCTTTAAATATAATACTTGTATCAAAGCTTACACTAATCTAATAATGGGGTGGAGGTGAGACTGTGCTAAAAAGATTAGTACGAATTTTTATCTGCATGAGTGAGAGGCTTTTTTTGGGGTTTTTTTGGTGGTGGGTTGTTTGTTTGTTTTTAAAATAGGGTAATTCAGATGTGGCTCATGGTGACTCTTTTTTGATTTTGACCATTTTGTGCAAAGGAATAAAATACAGATGTTATTGTGGTATCACCTGCTTGATAGATTTATTTGCCTTTAAATTTTATCTTCACTTTTTTTAAGAATGACCTTTGTTATAAATTTCTCTTGAAAGCGTAAGGAATGAGAAGGAGGGGAAAAATAGAAGTGAGACACAAGGAAGTACTTTCTCCCACCTGTGCCTATTTGTGTTGCATATAACCAGTATTTAGTCATCACAGACTGAGAATGTATTATATGTATGTGCTCAGTGCAGCAGAAGGAACAGGTACTTTATGTAATTAATAACGATGAGTTTTTTCTGGTTTTCTAATATTAAGTTTTTGTTCTTATGCAGTGCTTTTCCTTGGAACAGCTTGCTTTGGTTTTGTGCATTGGGGGGGGGAGGGAGGGGCATTTGTGTGTGTTGTTTTGTTTTTTTGTTTGTTTTTCAATGAAAAATTACTATTTCCTAAAGGTATAATCATAGTTTAGGCTGGAAGGGACCCTCAAAGGTCATCTAGTCCAACCCCCCTGCAATGAGCAGGGACATTAAATGTTTTTTGATAAAATCTTTTTAGTTGGTCAATTTGATTGTGATCTGTGGCTTCCTGACTTTTGGGACTTGCTTCATTTCATTTGCAAGGGACATAAGAACCCTTGAGACCCATCAGCCATAAAAATGTCATTGATGGGGCTTGAGATTTACCTTTGATACAGTGACAAAATCAACTGCAGAACAAAAGAAGCGAAAGATTGTGGGTCATTATACTGGACAGCTTCCAGTACAGCTATAGTAGGGAGAGAGCACTCCAAGTAAGTTCCTGTGAACTGCTGTGTGGGCCCCTTGGTCTGCTGCTGCTAGGTGGTTCTGATTTGCCTTGACCTCAGCACAGTGTTCTAGGTTAGCTTTTTAGTCTGTATGTTCATCCCATTCATGTTTGCATGTGCTGCTATATATATTACTTTATAAATGCATACGTGCACGCACATACTAGTGCGTTCAGCTGTGGATAATAGCTGGTAATTCATGGCAATTGTGCCCTTCATGTGAGAGATGTAGGTTAAATAAAGTTTGTGCAAGTTGTACAAGATAATACATCAGTCCTTATATAACTGTAGCAGAAATTACGACAAAAACTTTGTATATCAGTACGTGGAAGAAATGTATAGAGGGTTGATAAAAGCAAAATTGTTTTAAAGAGACTGTGTTGTATAAGAGGTCAAGACCCCTGCTCATTTGGTTTTCTTCTGTTCTCTGTTTTTGAGTTGTGTATTTCAGGCTTTCACTTCAGAAATAAATTAGAACCAAAATAAATTAGAATAGTTCATATAAATGTCTGTACTACTTTGTTAAAACTAACGTGATTTTAAAGTACTGTTATTGTCAAAATATCTGTTAATCTTTGGAAAAGAAGTATTATTTTAGAAATAAAGAGTTGACATCTGATTAAAAGAGTAGGTGGAAATTTTGTGGAAGCAGGATTGTAAGCAAAATTACATTTATTTTTGCAGGCCTCATACATCTTTCACTTCCTAATTTCATGCTGGTTTTGCTATGTTAGCAGCTAGTGAAATCCATGTCCATGCAGCTTGAGCTAGTTCGATCTTATTTGTGTCTCAGAAGAACAAATCATTGTTTAATAAACATTCCAAAAGCATGATAATGTCAACATTACCTGCTTGTCCACTTGCACAAAGACAAATTTCTTGAAAATATTTTAGGGCATTCTTAAGATGAAAGACTTTTATGGCTTGCTAAAATCAGACTTGGAGGCTCTGCTCCTTTAAAAAGGCATTGAGGTTTTAGTAATTATTTCTTTTAATTACTGTATATTTAGGAATTCTTTCCTAGTTGAAGTGTATGGCAGCATTTTGTGTCCCCCTTCCCATAACCCCTAAGGGCTGGGTGACGTAGACACAAGCATGGATACAAGAAATGCTTATATTCTTAAATCACTTCTTGCTCTACCCGTTGTAGAACACTTGAATTACCTTTCGGCTTAGTATCCATAGCTTCTGTCAAAATGAAAATGAGTGACATGTGACCAGTTGTGGACAAGTCATGCAGTGAAAAGATAAAGTTGACTGATAGGCAGAATTAATTTTTGTTGTATCTAAGAGACATTAGGATCTAGAAAGTATCCTTTGTTCCTGAGTGCTGACTTCCATTGTACTGTGCTAAAATACCACATGATTTTCTGAGGTGGAAAAACCAAAATTTTTATCTAGCCCAGCAGTTAGTTTTGTGCTCTTGTTTTTGAGAAATATTTTTATAGGCTACAATTGCTTAGAAATCTCATTCAGAACTGGAGTCTGGGTTCCAGAGAGAGCGTATGAAAAGGTGATTTTGCTATGCAGAGGCAGTCTAATGTATGAGTTGCAGGGAGACAGCAGAGAACCAAAGGAAAGAGGCCTTAGGAAAAGGGGAACACTCAAGCTTCACTCCTGAACTGTCTGGTCAGTGGGAGGTGTCACGGGATTGGGATGGTAGGCAACAGTAGGAAAGGGAGCTTTTTGCAGTTTCATATGCCAGACTGCCTAGCTACCTTCTATTCAGAAACTTCTGTTCTTTGAAATACGTAGCTTCCTTCCCCTCTGCATCCCTTGCTGTTTGTCTTTGAAATTGTAATTCTCCTGCAGGCAAACACTGGCTAAACCTCAAAAATAACCCCCAAGTCCTCATCCTTCTGCTTGGCTGTAGCTGTATTTGGAAGCTTTTTGAGAATGCTTTTTCCCCCCACCCCTCCCCTTTCTTCCCCTTTTTACCTCTTCAGGGACATCTCTGCAGTTTAAAATCCTAGTCAGTGGTTTTGCAGCTTACTGAGGACTGGGAAATCAATGTGACCAAGGGTGACTTATTTTTTTTTTCAGGTAATGTTGAGAATTGCCAGAATTAGAGAATGGAAAGACCATATTTTTCTTCCAGGAACAAGATTTTATAAGGGCACTCCTTTTGTCGTCACCCTGGTCTGGATTCTCGCAAGTCTATTTATACTTGTTAGAACTGAGAGCTGCTAGGATGAGAAGACATTCCCCAACTTCAGAAAGGTTATCCCCAATTTGACAGTCTTCTTTTTTAAACGCACGGCATGTGGAGTTGGGCAAGAAATAAGTATTAAACATAAAATAATAGCCATGTTTAAGCATAGCAAAAGGAAGGAGGAACTATATCGCTCTTGGACAAGAGTTATATTCATAAAGGGACATTTTTAGGAAACAGCAAATCTAGAATGTTTGCATACCTCTCAGCTACTGCTGTCCAGCACAGCCTGGATTAGGAGGCGACAGCCTTCTGAAATACCAGTTCCTAGACACTCCAGCATGTAGTGTTTGATTATTGCTTTTGAGTTCTTCCAGTGCAAAATGCCAAGTGTTCTCAGGACTTTTTTTATATGTTAAAATCAGTTGAGTTCTTGACCATATTGAAATTGTTCATCTTTGAACTTCAGGATCACTGCTAACAGTATGTGTTACTTTATATGCTAGTTCTTGCTTGCTATGATGGAAATATTGTAGTGTTGTGATGCTATGTGCTCTCAGGCTTACCTGTGAATTGAGAAGTGGAGAGAACCTGATGGGAGAAATTTAGTAAGTCTAAAGATCTGATGAGGCCTACAAGGCCTCTACAGAAGAGCAGGTGGGCTTCATACAGTCTTTGGCACTTCAGTCTTTTAAAGACATTTTTAGTAAAGCCAAGTTATCTCTTTAAAGTGAAGTACCATTGTTTTTTGTTTTTTTTTTTTTTACTTTAAAAGTGCCTCTGTGTGGAACATTGACTTCCACAAAATGGCTGTGGGAAAAATTATACATATAGTACTTCTGAATAATCTTTGCCTGGTGGACTGTGGACTTAATCAGTGAGTCACCAGTTGAGATGGTTTTTAACTAAAGAAAAAAATTTTCTGTGAAGAACAGGTCCAGAGTTCATGTTGTTGTGATACTAAAATAATCACTTTAATGTTTGAACAAAAACAGTACTCAATCTCCTCGTTTCGAATTAGTTTTAAATTAGACTGCTTTGGAACCTGCAGTTAAGATGTCAGTTCATAATAATTGCTGTTCTTTTGACAGTAGCAATTACACTGCTTGGACCACTTCTTGAAGCTGAAGAGGGGACAGAATAGAAAGGGGCTTAAAAACCTGAGCAATAATAAATGGTCATTAAT
The DNA here is from genome assembly GCA_009867235.2 of Psittacus erithacus. Taxonomy (NCBI): domain Eukaryota; kingdom Metazoa; phylum Chordata; class Aves; order Psittaciformes; family Psittacidae; genus Psittacus; species Psittacus erithacus. Next base: position 38,051 of record WYDI02038881.1, on the reverse strand, counting down.
AAATGAATGCTTATATTCAGTCTGCAATGGCATTATAGGCAGCGTTTTCAATTGTCTGGTTATTTTAAGCAGGGCTGATGGTCTGTTGGTTGGAAAGCAATAACTGAATATTGGCTGAGAATGGTCGTCGGAGTGTTCCAAGTAAGACTGTTTTGTGAAATGTCTCTGAACCTTTTTGTGGGGAAAATTGTCTTTGGACCAAAATCTCCATGGTTTTTATTTAATTTATTTATTTTAATGTATGTAATGGTATGATAGTCTAGGTTAGTCTTGGTAGAAATGCTTTTACACATGAAAGCATGATCATCAGATTTCAGTTCTGCAAATCTAGCATTCCATTTTACTGCCTTTTTGAAGTCAAAAGTGTTTTTAGTTACTATACTGGAAATGGTAGGGTTAGCTGTAAGGCAGAATCATTTATGTCAGTAAACGGAAATCTTCCATCTGCAGTTTTTGTGTGGCTGTTCTGCTCTTGAATCTTTTGGCCAACTAAAATGGCATTTTTGGCCCTTTTCTCGCTCTCTCACTGCGGGATACATGGACTGTACCTTTTCATACTTCACTAGTAAGTTGTAAGTAGCTAAAGTTTTACTTAATTCTTGTTTTTCTTTTTTAGGCCTACGCATCAGGATGTGATATTGTGGTATTGGGGACTGACTTTGAAAGATTACAGATAATCCCTGGTGCAAAACATGGAAACATACAAGTGGGATGTGTGGACTGTTCAATGCAGCAGGGGAAGGTACGTAGAGCAGTGTTTCTAATATTCTAGCAATGTCATGGTAAGCGCCTTCTCAAGAGTGTGCATACTTGCAAGTTAAGGCAAATACACAGGAGTGAATAGTGAAATGGCTGATTGCTTCATGTCATTGTGGTAAGAGGCACAGTGAATGTGAAATAGTAAGCATGGATAATAAGATTGTAGAAGATATGTAGGGCTGCACAGGAAGATAGAGATGTGCACAGGGCTGCAAAGAGGAGATATCAGGAATGTGACTAAAAGATGAGTAAGGTGGAAGCAAAAGTAATTTTTTCACTAGAGCTTTCACACTACTGGGTGTATCATTGATGTGCTTTGACGTGTTAGTGGCTGCCAGTGGGGAGTGCTTCCACAAAAATCACTTTCAGATCATCCAGAAAACTGACATCCTTTTCAAGCAAAATAATAAAACCTCTAAAATTGCTCTTTGACAGGGTTTTGCTTCCTTGATTTCTCAGCTTTTCTTTTTCTTACATAGATAAACTGAATCAGAAATGCTGTATTGTAGATGCTATTAGGATTCAAGTGGTTTTTATAGAGATCTTTGATAATAGGTCTGTCACAGTAGCAAATATATAACCAGTTAGCTCTGTCCATTAGGATGTTACAATGTGATTAAGCTATTCAATTCGGTAGAAAATGTGTCTGGGTAGGTAAGAGGTTTTTTTTTTTTAATTTTGTTCCTTCCTTTAAGCTTGTGCTAGTGAGATCTGTGGCCTTCTGCGCATGGTAGAAGCCGTATGAGTTGAGAGCTTTGGTTGCATTTTGGTGTCCATCTTGAGACAAGACCTCTGCGTGGAAGCTAGTTCATGGTTACATGTGAAGGCTGTGATGATGATTCTCAGCCACTCTATGTTCCTGCATTTTAATGTTTCAGTGGTGAACTCTTGCAGTGTAGTGAAGAACATAAATGAAAATGAGGAAATGTTCTTGTCTGTGTTCCTGGTACCTCTTGGCCATAAAGACTACATGTCTTGCTCCATTGGCAGCTGTTAAGTGGAAAGTGTGTTTTTAATTCACTGGCTGTATAATAACAAATGGCTACATGAACACGCAGATCATGTTAATCTTTTAAAATTTTTCTGCAAGTTTGCAAGGTCATCTTGACTGCACAATACCAGTTCTGTATGTCTTTAAATAACAAACTGTCCTTGAGCTGTAAACACATGTGAATATATCAAACTATCAAGCTTACTGAACTTTAGATTTTTTCAGTTTCTTAAGTATACCTGTGGGGTCACTTTGATTCTGCAAGTCATTTGCTGTTAGCAGTTAGAATAGATGTATTTGCAGAGTGATGAAAATAGTAAGCAGTGAATGTCTAGGAATCTGCTTCTTGACTTGGCCAATCAATACATTTCTAGTTCACTGCTGCAAGGGTGGAATTTCTTCTTGCAGCTGCTTCATATGTATTTACACAGATTTCTCTTTAGTTTATATTCAGATTATTCTTTGTTGTTCAAAATCTTACAGGAAGAAGCAGAATAAGATGCAAATAATGCATCTTATGTAGGTTGCAATTTTGAATCTTTCTGGAAAGCGTCCAGTTACAGTTTCTAGTTTATGAACTATGTACCCTTTTAATTTTTGCCTTTATGGAGAGCTGCTATCAAGCATTTTCTCCATGACAGCTGACCTTATTCTCTTTGAAGGATCTCTGTCATTTTTCCTTTGGATGACAGAATTGGTTCATGAAAGAGTCATTTTCTAGTTATGAAAGTAAGGAATTTAAATTTTTCTTCATTTTTGACCTTTGAATCTAATTTTAGTTTATTGGGAAGCTAGTCCTTTGTGAAGCTACTTTGAAGTAACAGCAGCTTAGAAGTTCATGTATGTGACCCATCACTCCCCTGGCTTTGAAGCGTGGGGGGACCGATGGCTCCATCTTTTCTCTCACCAGTCTGTTTTTTGAGATAAACTTAATTATCTGGCTCCAAAAAGGAGATGAGGGGGGGAAAAAATGGATGAAAACTTTTAATCATCCTAAGAATGCATGTATGAATATGTATTTACCTGTGTTTATATGTGTATGCATATGAACTTTTTTAAAAGTGTCCTATAGATTTGCAACTACTAGTTTCACAGACAGATTGATTTAATCTTAGGCCGCTGGATCCAGTCTCTTGCTTCTGTTTTTAGGCAGCTTGGCAATGGAAACTGTAAGTGGGTACAGTACCTGATCTCCTCCCACAGAGTGTAAGCTATGAGCCTGTTTGTGCTTCCTCTCGAGAACATAAGAATTAAGATCAAAACTTTTAATCATAACCTGACAAAACTTTAATTGTTTTCATGGTTTGGCTTGTAGAAATAGCTAAGGGGTGCAAGAACGTGGTCCTTCAGATAATTTGAGATGTTTAATAAAAGTTGATTGTATTTGACCAGTGACAGCAGTGTTACTATGTATATAAAATGTTTTCTTTATGGAACAAACTATTTTACTAATGTCAAAGGAAAATGTAGGTGCTAATTAAAAATTTCATGCTAATAGGATACCTGTATAAAGTTAGTAAAGTTGGTTACTGGTAAAACCAGTAAGCTTGCTAAATAATTAATTTTTAAATAAAGACTTGGTTTTTGGGTGGTTTTGTTTGGTTGGGTGGTTTTCCTTTTTTTTTTTTTTTTCCCCCCTCAGAACTACTAATTATTTTGAGTATGAAAGTTCAGCTTTGAATCCAGGGTTTAAAATTTCATTAACTATACTACAGGGGACTTTTTTTATTGTGTGTTTCTGTGTTTTTGTTTGTTTTTCTTTGGGTTTTCTTTCTTGTGTGTTTTGTTGCAGTTGATGGTGGGTTTTTGTTGTTGTTTGGTGTTTTTAGTACGCTGTGCATTCTTTTCAAAGCAACTGTGACTGATTTTTCCACTGTTCAGTAGTGAGTAATAATGTAACTTAGTATGAGTTACAGATATTTTGATGAATGAGAAATTTTGAGGGTTTCTGCGCGATATTGGGGCCTAGTGGGGAAAAACATAAGTGTGTCAAGAAATGATTTGGATTATACTAGAACTTAATGAAATAAGCACCTGAAGCTGCTAGTTATATTCCTGGTTTGGACAAAGTGGTGAGGGTGGACACTATTGTTGCCCCTAGGAGTCATAGTTTATTCTTATGCAGTGATGCAAGAGTTAGTCATGAAGTAGTTTGGGTTGGAAGGGACCTTTAAAGATGATCTAGTCCCACCTTGCCCTAAATCATGTTGCTTAAAGCCCCATTCAACCTGACCTCGAACACTGCTGGGGATGGGGCAGCCATAGCTTCACTGGGCAACCTGCTGCAGGTAGTCTGGCAATTTCTTTAACGCACAAATTTGCATTATTCTTTTTGGCAGCATGCTGCTCAGTGAGGGCTGGCTTGAGTAACTGTATCATTGTGGAAGCCTGGGGAAACGTTCAGAGGGTAGCTGATGCTCTGGACACTACTTGTTTAGCGCTTTGGTAGGCTAATGTTAGTTTGTGTTAAAAACCCACTTAACAATAAAAACTGAAGAACTGTCCACGCTTGGAAGAAAGGAAAGATCTAATCAATATGAGTTTACATAAACTCCTTGCTGCTAGGATGTGGAATAGGATTATCAGAAAAGTAAGTGAAGTAGTTAAAGAGAATTAGAGAAGGCAAGTATTAGTCTGAGATGTAAAGTAAAAGTTTCTTCAGGCATTTTGCAATTATGACAAAATTATTCTTGACATTTTTGGGCCATGCTGGTGTTTAGGTTGTTACTGTGATAGAAGTTTATTTAACTATAATTTGTAATGCAGAGAATTTCTCTTGAAGCTACAGATCTGTAGATTTTAGGATCTGTATGGATCTGTACATTTATACAGATCATGTACATCTATAATTAATGGATCCATAAATAATAGCAACTTAGGAATGACAATACTGTGGTCTTTAAGATTCACTTGGATTATTTTGACCTTTCTTTTGAGCTTGCTTTTTATACAGATATCTTGAGATAAAATACTCTTAATTTTCTCTTAATGCAACTTTTGGGTGACTGATACCACTGGTGAAATAGGAGCTTGAAATACCAATTAAAGCTGACCATGCTGCAACTTTTTTTGAAGTATTTTGCACTGGCATTCAGTAGTTCTCCTGTTTTGAAGCTCTCTGCATTGGGTATTTAGCTTGCATAGCTTGAGTCTTTTGAATTAACTTTTTTATAACGTAGTATGTTCTCAGGCCAGGGAATAAAAGTACCGTAAGTCAATATTGGTTCCATTTTTGAGAACGTGAACATTGCAGACTCCTTTGATTGTTTACCTAATTAAATGTGGAAATAATATTGATAGTAGATCTAACTTGGAAAAAGCAAAATTAAAAAAAATGCTCATATCCACTCTCAGTAGTTCATCAGGACTAATATATAAATAAAGAGTTGTATTTTTATCATCAATCCAAGGGAGTATGGATGTGAGCTTCAAGTTTATCTAAAAGGAGGGTTAAGAGTAGCATCAACAATTTGCAGTACTTTCTTGTTTATTCTATGGTTTATTTTTTCTCTGTATATATACGTATAAATATGGATTTGCTTTAGATTGCAGCTTCTTACGGAGAAGTGATTTGTATTTTTGAGCCAGTTAGCCTCGTGAAGCAGAACAATGGTCATCGTAATGTAAGTAATTCATCACTTATTAATTAATTTACTTAGTTATAAAGCATTTTTTCTGGTTTGCTTTAAAGTTGAAGATTCATTTGATGTCTTTAATGCTAGAATAAAATTGAAAGGTAAGGTGGCCCTTGGAAAGTAAAAATGATAGGAGGAAGACTGAGACATGTTATTTGAAGTGTTTTTTTAAAGAAATAGATTTTGCTATAATGCTTCATATTGCTGATTTATCTGACCCTATAGTTCATGACTGAAATATTCCAGAACCTAAGAAGATGAGCACTTTTTAAACCATCCTGTGTAACCTGATGTGTTTTACAGTCCTTATTTTAACTTTGGTTTATGAAACTGCGTGATTTTGGTCAAATTTGTAACAGTTTCAAAAAGTCTGGTTTTGTTTTTCTTGTTTTGTTTTGGTGTGGGTTTTTTTTTTTGTGTCTTTTTTTTTTTTTTTTTTTTAGAATATCTGACCAAATGCTTGCTTATACTTCAGTATTATAATAGTGAATGAGAATAGCGTTTTTTCTCTTGATCGTATGGGTTAGTTTCAGTGACAGCAGTTTAGTAAATTAGTAGCCAGAATCTTGATTTCTGGCTAATAGTTTGATTTAAAGCATATTACTTAACCATGCTGCTTACAGGGAAAGGATTACTCTGATAATTAGAAGTGTTGGAGTCTAATTAAAGTCAGTTTGGTGATAGGATAGCTTTGACGATAGTTGACCCCTTCACATGTTTGGTGTCTCCTTTTGTATTTATAAATTGTTTATGGAGCCTTATAGTGGATTCCCTTCTCTATACTAACCAGTCGTAGCTCAGTCATATGGCTCCTGATGTGCCTGTAAACCAGTGGTATTTTGTATATTAATTAAATAGCTGGTATTGAATATATGTAATAATTTATACCACTGGAAAGCAGTGGAATAAAATAATGGTTAAATGTGACAGTCTATGCTCATATGAAATTTTCAGAAGTACTGTTCTCTCTTTTTATCGTTTGAGCCACGGAATCCATGCTGAATGTTTTTCTCTACTGGAAAACTACACTTAACTTTGAACTTTCATGTTAGTGTAGTAACTGTAAGCAGTATGGGAAGCACTCTCCACTCATTATTTGCTTTTAAATATTTATAATTGAAGAAGTATTCTGTTAATTCATTCTCACAGTTAACCTCTATGCAATAATTTCCAACAGATTTAGGTTGTTGTAAGATTGTGTCTTCCAGTTAATAGAATGTTCAGAGTCTTATCTGGAGATAGTTATTACTGTTTTCTACTAGACTTCTAAAAGATTTAGTTATTATATTTTAACTTTTACATCTCTTGGTTTGATTTTTTTGGAGTGGGGGATGATTACTTTAAAAATATCTGTATTTGTGAATTAAGAAGAAAACCCATTTTGGCTCTTTGTATTTTTTTTTCAAGTAATGATTTCAGTTTCTCTAATAATTCAAGGCATCAAAACATTGCAATCTATTCTGAAAACAGACCAGATAAATATTTTGTGAATTTAATCCTCAGCTTGTTCCAGTGAATGAAGGAATGATGCAAAATCTGTAGACTGTTCTGTTGTATATTGGAAAAAGAAGGGGGGAGGGAAGTATCATAGGATATCTTGACCTTATTGAAATCCTTTAATTCAACAATACTGCTGGTATCAAACATCAAGTGCGTTTAGTGTACTTAAGTTTTGATATTTTTTTTTTTTAAGAAAAAAACAATCCAGATTTCCTTTAAAAAAAAACCTCCTCATTCTGGTGATGATTTTACATACTGATTTGTTTTTAGCTATATTTTTCAAATAAGAAGTTTGAAACTTGTATTTTTATCGTCAGATTAATGGAAAGCTACTTTGTTTAAAAATCAGAAGTAATCAATTTTTGTTAGATAATGAGTAATTTATTTTAAACACATCCTTCCTAAAAATTGGAGGATGCAGCGGAGATGTACTTTTGCTACTATAAAAAGGGAAGGGAAGGAAGTGTTTTCATATTAATGTTTATGAATGCTTAACATTTCAGATGTTACATTATCAGTGGCAGAAGAATGCTCAAATCTTACTGGAAGCCATAGCACATAACCTAACATGGGATCCCACAGGTGAGAATTGCATAAAAGAAACATGTACTTGATATAGCAACTAATTTTTTCTTTAAATTTCACTGTCTTTCTGGTACAGAGAAGAGATTGGTGTTCTCTATCATTCGAAGACAAAACAAAAAAACTGAGTGAAATCTACCTTGTTCCTTGTTATAGGAAAGCTATTAGGTGCTATTAGGAAATATATTAGGTGCTTCCGTAAGGTCTTAGTTGATTATCCTAATCTCATTGGTATCTAATGTTTGAAAACATGGCTTAAGTAGTGAAGTATTTTTTGTGAAAGAATGATGTCTACAATAGTTCTATAGAGTTCTAGGTGTTTCATATAAAGAATAGCTACTTTAAAAATTTACTTAATTTTCACATTTTGAACTGTAGATGCTCAAATCAAAATGTCTTATATAAGAGTATCTTCTTGCAAGGTTGAACCAATCTGTATCAGTTAGAGGAATGTGTAAAAGGCACACTGCTGTTATAGTAACTTTACTGTACAAAAGGTGTCAATATCTGGTGTGCTTTGTTCTGCAGTTTCAGCTTTGAAAAACTGCTTGTTTTCCTCCTCCTTCACAGTAGTCTATATTTTGCTACTTGTAGTTACATTGTTAAAAACATTTCTTTTAGGCACTCGGCTTTTGACTGGTTCCAGTTATCTTCAGCTTTGGTCCAATGTTCCTTTGGAAAACCCTTCTGACAATGATAATGCTGAAAGAACAGATTTTGGACTTGGTGAATGGAGGTGTATCTGGCAGTGCAAGTAAGCAACTTCTTTAAAGACGTGTGATTCCTTTCTTTCTTGCTGATGTGTGCTTTTCAAATGAAATATTTAATGTTGTTCTGTTGAATTCCTTTGTATGCTGTTACTTAATAGATATTATTGATATGTGATAAACTTGAATCATATTGCCCTTGAATACATAACATTTCTTTCCTTTCAACTGGTTTTGAGGATAGTTTTATGTTCTTAGGCAGTTCTTAAGTTGCACTGAAACACTAGTAAAATACTGAGGGAAGGCTGCTATTGTCCCCATAGGCTTTGTTACTTGTACAAGATGTAAAGTGAAAGCTGCATATTTCAAAATTATTATGCTTGTAGGACTGATTAAAAGAAACTTCCCTCTATGTCCAGCGTAATGTGCCTTTCTTTCTCACATATCTCTCCCCTTACATGCATCTTTTACTTTTTCTGTGTTTATTCTGGATATTTGGAACTGTCATGCAAAGATGGATTTTTACTCTTTACTGCATCTTTGAATGCTCTTTTTGTATGCATGTTGATTTTAATCTTTGTGTCTGTGTATTGGTATATTCAGGAGAGTTTTAATTTAGTACTTCATAAGAATTTCAATCACTGTCCTTCCTTCCGTAGGAAGACTTTCCTAATACATCAGGTGCACTCTTCACTTTGGATCACTGTACTTCATGGCAGTCTGCTGATAGAAATCTCCCAATGTGGCTGGCTAGGGGGGTGATCCTTACTTGAAATTATTCTTTATGAAGCACTCGGCATTGGTCAGTCAGTTCTGTGGATGTACCTAAAAAAAAAAAAAAAAAAAAGAGGAAGAAAAATTAAGCAAAAAACAAACCAACCAACCAAAAAACCCAAACCAAACTCCCTTCCTACCCCCCCAAAAAACCCCCCCCAAAAGCCAAAGCACCGTTTTGTAATCCTTTGGTTGTTGCTTTTTCTGTGTACACTGACATTTACCAAGGATTTGTTTTAAATCCCAAGATCATCCGAATGACAACTGAAAAGATCTCCTTTGAATACAATGAACTTTCGAAGTAAAAGAAGTTGAAAATTTACTTGATTTATTGTCACCTTTCTGTCACCTGTCATCTCTCAGCCTAATAATAGGAGGAGTCAGCCTGTAGATAGAATGCAATGAGAATCTGGGACTGTGATAGCAATGGTCAGGATCATGCAGATACTGCTTTTCCTCTGTCCCTTCAGTGATATGTTTTGCAACTGTATCATAAACCTTACAGAAGTCTTCATAGCTCTCTGCCTGTTTCCTTCTCTTAAACTCTTTTGTGGAGGAAAGAGGACTGAGTGGTTTATACTTTGAATTAGTAGTTCCTGTAAGGGGTCAACAGCACTTGCTTTGTCTGTTTATGTCTGTATGTCTTCTGGCACTTGTAGTTCAGTTACATTTAGAATGGGTGTCTTTTAAGGAAGAGTTTCCAAGATTTTGATTTTGCAGTGCTACCCTTTGCCAAAATAACTTGTAATGTCTGAAGGAGGCATTCCTAAATGTCTTCACATTAGCTTTATTAGGAGGACCTTGCTTAAAGGTAGCTGGAAATTTATCTTGTTGCATAGCCTTTGTAATTGGCTTCCTGCTGTTACAGCACACACTAAATACATCATGCTCTTTAATGACCTGATGGCTTAATTCTTCCTGAAAGTTAGGCCTTACAAGATACACATGTTTAATGAATTCAGGATGAAAACGTACACTTCATTTGTGCTGCGCAATTAAATTCTTGTATGTTCTTGCTGCTGTTAATGAGCTTGTCAGTTAAGCAATAGTTCAGTGCTTCAAAACCTGTAAAAGAATATAATTTATTGTACTTCCATGGAAAGTAAAACGCAGCAAAAATGAACCACATACTTAGCTGAGATTATTTTGATGTGGCATCTTTTACCACTGTGACCATTTATGTAAAAACTACTTTCAGATACTTCTAACTACATTATTATTTTTACACCTTTCTGTTTTCTTGAGTTAGAACTGTAGGAAGTATGAGAAACTGAGATATTTTTCAAATAAGTTGGAGGATAATATGGAGCAACAGACGTCACTTTGAAATCCAAACTATTGTAAAGTGGAAGTAGAGAGCATATCTGTGCACAGTGTAATCTGTTAGCAGCTATTTTTCTCTTATGATGTTTTGGAATATGGGGTGTTGTGGTGTCCTTAGCTACAGCTTTCTTATTTTCCTTTTTTTTCTGGTGACCACAGCCATACGTTGCATGCATGTTTACCTTCTAGTCCTTCTGGAATTTGTTAATGGACACTTGCATATAAGAATTAAAACACTTTCATGAGTTCAAGAGGGAAAAACTGATTTCTGAAAAAGTTCTTAAAATTGATTTTCTATTTTTAATTCTTTATTTCATAGAACTGCTTCTCAAGTTTGTTTAATGAAATTCTCTCCCGATGGGGAGTTTTTTGCTACTGCTGGAAAGGTAAGCATTTTCTTCTAATTGTTTTATATTAGTTCAGGTAAACTATTAAAGCAAACAGACAAAGTAAAACCACTTTCTTTTTTTTTTTTTTTAAAAAGGACTTTTAATGAATTAATGTATATATGTGTTTATATATATAATTTTATTTTTTTTTGGTATTTCTGGTAATCCCTCTATGCATATTTATATTTTGGTAAAAGAATCTGTGAGAAAGGTAGTTCAGGGGGACACGACCCAATAAATAGTACTGATTAAAAATGGCTATTTCAAAGCAGTTAGTACCGAATTATAAGACATCAGAAAGGGAAGAGTTTTGTAAATAGGTGAGATCAGAGGACGAGCTCACTGCTGGGGATCTTTCTAGTGAGGAAATACATTTGGTATTTCTCTATTACGACACCGTTAATCAAAATTAGCTCTTTATTGTGTGTAAATATATCTGTGTGCCTGTTTGTGTATATAGAAGAGAATTCACATTCCTCTTCATAGGTGTATTTGTGGGCAATGTTATGGATTAGTTTTATCAAAAGAAAAAAGTGTTTTGTCATTGCTGGTGATATATACTTCTGTGTTTTCTTTTTTTTTTTTTTTGTGGGTCTGAGTTGATATTTATTTTAAAAGTCAAGTTTTAAAGGATTTTAATGTCATGATTAAATAATGGAAGATGTTAATCTGTAAATAACTTCTGTGGGGTAATATACTTGCAGAGTTTTTGACTGGAATGCCTTATGTTCTGTTTTGTTTTCTTACACTATAAATTCATGCAAAGCACAATTACTATATAAGTAGGAATAAGTAGAAAGAATTACTAAGTAGGAAATTAGTGATGGACTTTTTTGCCCTGAATGAGTAAGTTAATTACATGCTTGCAAAATCTTTAAAATGGATCTTTTTTAAATTTTTTGGTCGGCAAAACAACTCTTCCTTCCCCCCCCCACCAGGATCATGTTAAAGAGATCCAGCTTAATACAGTATTTCAGTACTATTCATATTTAATAGTTTGATCAACAGCTTGCAAATCTAGATTAATTTATCTAGTCCTTAAACACATAAGGATAAGGACACTAGAAACAGGATTTTTTTCAGTTTGTGTACATGCATGTTTACAAAGAGAAGGGTGACTAGTACTGAGCTTGATTTTTTTGAGATGTCATCTTTGATCTTTGTATTCCTAACACTTAAATTTGTATATATAGGTTTTGGTGGTTTTCTGTCAAAGTGCAATTAGTTGAATTAACATTGGTATTCCAGTCAAGCCAGTACAGCCTGCATTTTTGTGGTTAAAACTGGCAGCTAATCAGAAGAAGCAAAATCAAATACAAGTCAATAATGACAAGAATTATTAAAATTAAGCTCTGCTACTGTATTTTGCTTAAGATCAAGTTTTGACGTTCTACTTATGAATTGACTTCTTGTCATCAGAAAAGTAGTTTACGTAGAAGAAAAACAAAACCACGGGAGATGTACCCAGAAATACCTGAAGTGCATCATATTCTTGTGCAAGGTAGTCTTATTTACTGTCTTTTTCTTTCCCAGGATGATTGTCTGGTGAAGGTATGGTACAATACAGACAGCTGGCGATCAGCCGTAGCACCACCTTGTGCAAGTCCAGAAAAACAAGCAAAAGAAGTTGATTTTTCATTTGTTTATTTGGCTCATCCTCGATCAGTAAATGCATTTTCATGGAGGAAGACCAGTAAATTCATGCCACGGTCAGTAGTTCTAAGAACCTGATTCTGTGTAGAGTCTATGGTCACACAAGTTATGTGTATGGCTTACTTCAGTTAATAATTGAGTTTGCATAGTTTGTAGGTTGGTTGTGTGTTTGTATAATTTTTGCGCACTAAAGTTCTTGAGAACATGGTAAGCACTCTCTTCCCTGGGAAGGAACTGAAAAGACAGAGTCCCACAGACTGGTTTAGAGATTGGAATAAATATAAAACCGACTCTTGCAAAATTATCTCTCTTTGCATCTTTTTCATTGCACTTAAGTGACTATTCATGCATTTGATCCCAGCTTATTCATGTCTTTCTGTCCTAATGGAATCAGAACAATTCAGAAGTCCTGTCACTTTACATCATCTCTCTCAAACATTCAGATATTTCTGTGTCTTTATTTATTTCTCTACCTAGCACAAAACCAGTCCTTGGTCAGAAACAGTATCAGGAACTTGAATTTAAGTGATCATTTGGAACTGATATTTTCAATTTCATTTCTGCCCTTCCATCTGCCCCAACAATTCCTCGATGAACTGTCCCATACTGTTTTCACCAGTAATTGTAATCTCAAACAGAGTTGCATTAGGAATTTTGTGACCTGCAACCAACCATCCTTTTGCCATATTCTTTGATATAGTAGTAATTTGAATTCTTTACACCTTCATGTGTTTGACCAAATGGAGAAAAGTTTTAAATTCGGCTGTTGTATTTCCGGTATTACCTTGGTTTCTCCATTTTGGATATATAATTTCTAAATTCTGTATAACTGTAAGATCTGCAAAATTGAGAACAGGAATCCAGAATACAATTAGCTTTTTATGTGAAGACCTTTAAAAAGAACAGCATACGTTCTGCTATTCTGGCTTTGACTAATTCTGTCAACTGAAATCCATGATTTGATGTGGCACAGTTGTGTAATGAAGTTTGAGGTAATTTATATTCAGATACTTGAATAAATATGAAAGCCTTTTGTACATAATTTGTTTTTGAAGAATGTATTGTTGATTTTTTTATTTCCTTAATATCTTTAAGTTACTTGGTGCAATTCTGAAAGCTGGTAATGGAAAACTGTTTGGAACTGTTGCTTTATTTTGATGCTATGTGATAGTAAGCGGCTTCTTCACACCTTAAATTTTCTTTCATTAGTGGTGCTGTCTGCAATGTGCTTCTGACTTGCTGTAAGGATAATGTTTGTCGTATCTGGGCAGAGACTTTGTTACCCAATGACAGTCTCTTGAGTGGTGGAGAGTACAACAATTGGAGTGAAGCAACAAACTTCACAAATAACTTCAAGAGAAATACTTCAAGTAAGGAGAAAGTGCAAAATGCTTTAGAGGTAAGAAGTGAAATTGAACTATGAGAATACATACATGCAATTTTACAGCAACATGCACTTTTAGCCAGGATTGTAATTAGTAGCTCACATGGAGCATAAGCTGAAATCCTTTATACCATAGACATGCTTAGCATGTTACAAAGCAGTGAATTTAATTGAAAACTTCCTTTGGAAGGTTAAGCTGACAGCTATCCTACTGAGTTTTCAGCTAGGAATACACGCTTCTCTTGCATCCCTACTGTCCATTTTGCCCTGGTGACTGAAGCAAAGTCCTTTGCAATATCTAGTGCAAAGTGCTTTGCAGTATCTAGTTCAAAGAGCTAGGAACAGTCTGGAGCATATGCTATAGGTTATGTGAAACCCACTAAGGATGCTGCTTTAAAATGTAAGTTTGGGGCTCATTTGCTACCTCAGAGAACATCCCACAACTTCAGTCTTCTGCAACTGGAAGAACAGATAAGATGGAGGGAAGACAGCCTCTGTTGCTGTAGTCCTCCAAGCAGAGTAGACTGCTCACAAGCTGTCTATAAGGCAAATGATCCTTACCAGTTAATGTTTTCTAACCAATGGGAAGCAGAGGGAAGGTGAAGCATTAATGGTATCCTACAAAGCTTGTAGAGGGGGTGTGAACATTGTGCTTTTATCTTAATGCAGTGATGTATTTAGTGTACTCATGGTGCTTTCTTAGCATATGTGATATAGATTAAAAAACATGACAGGTTGAAAGGCATAATGCGGCAAAGAAAAATATTCAGAGGAGGAAGGGGAAAGAAAGTTGGAGACAATTCTGTGTTCCTGTTGAAAATAAGAGATCAGAACTAATAATTACAGAAAAATGAGGGAAAATTTTTTCACATGAGCATGCTGTGGTAAGATGCAAATGATAACAAGTGAAAGGGAATGCCAAGAGTGTAATACATCTTTAATACAAATTATGTACCTTCTTGTGCCTTTTGGTACCTGTATAGATAAGTACAACACAATGGGCTTGAACTGTGCAGTATGTGGAGAAGGACTTTTCAATACTGGGCTAGTCAGTCTTAAAAATGGAATATTATTTTTTCTTTGGAAGTATGTATTTGCATACAGGGAGGAAGACCTTAAAATTCAGTGGGCCTTTATGATGGGGGTGGAAATACTGATCTAATTGGATCCAAAGTAGTGATCCAGTTTTTTAGTCTTTGAAGTGAGATTCCTTAAATTTGCCGCTTTGTTTGTTCAGAATCTTAAATAAGCATGATATGCTTAAATATGTTTATGGAACACAATAGTATTTTCTTTTTAAGTATAAAAACTGTATGAATATTGTTTGCTTACTGGACTAATGAAACAGTTACTATGTCAAGGGACTGTATAGATTTTCATAAATGATTCTGAAGGCGCTGGTATCTCTACTGCAGACACAACCAGAACAGTGATTTTTGCTAGAAACTTCACTGATGCTTTGAAGTAGCTTTTAAAATGGAAAAAAAAAAAAAAATCATTCATTAGTACCTAGAAAACTACTTACAGCTGAAATCTGCTTTTTCTTTTTGGAAGGAATTTATAATGACATCTTATTCTTCATGCAGTTAAACCTGAGGCACTTCCGACGAGGAAGGAGGAGGACGGGTGCTGTTGTAGCACATACTGGATATGCTCCACATCAGCGAGATGCCCATGAAGTTCACAGAAACATTCTTCCTCATGCAAATGCACTTTGTCATTTCCATATTGCTGCCAGTATCAACCCAGCCACAGGTAAGCAATGTGGTAAATCCTTGCTGAAGGGTGAGCTACAATTTCTGCTAGGTCTGTCTTGTCCGTGTAAGCTTAATGGGCTCAGATGTATTTGTACGTTATTTGCATGATCATGCAAAATTACTAGCATGTTGATTTAATTTAATGCATGAAAGGACATTCTACAGTAATGAAATGATTTGAATAGATTTCCTCTACAGTAATCCTGTCTTTCATTTTTGCTCATCTTTAAACTGAGATTCACAGTGGTCTGAGATGCAGAAGGCTAAATATCTGTAACTGGAGTTACAAATTTACTAGGAATAGTGTGTCATAGGAGCACGCTGATAAATCAAAAACTTCCATGTTTCTTAAAATGAGTACCTGACCCAAAGTGTCCGAAGTAACCTCACATCCCTGTGCTTCTGTTTTGTATCTGAGCCAAGCAAAACATGCTTTCATCATGTCTTCTGTAAACTGTAACATTTTCTTGCACTCAAGGAATAGGTTGATAGGCATTAAGGAATATTCTTCTAGTCACTAATACTTCTGTCTTCATGATCGTTTGGGTATGATGGAAATGAAGTGCATGTCTACTTATTGAAAAACTGAACAGAAGTCCAATATTGAATGGCCTTTTCTTAAGGTTTTACTGTTTTGATGTGATTTTTCTGTGTCTAGACTTTATGAACAAATATGATAAAACACTTTTCTTAAGCTAGTTAAACTGTGTCTTACAGTATTTTAAAATTATTTTTTGGTTCCTACTTAGCCTTATTTGAAAGGCCAGTTTTGACCAAAAGACATTCATGGTTAGTTCACATTTGCAACTGTATAGCCTTTGGTATGATTAAAAAGAATCATTGGTTTCCATTACCATTTCTAAGCTAAGCAAGCTGTAAACACTTTGTCCTGTAAGAGTCGTCTTCACCTTTCTTCGTGTTGGTTCATGTTGCTGTTAACAGATGTGACTACAGTCACAGCTAGCCTATGAGAAGGAAACTTCTTGCTGTTTTGTGCTGTCCATCTATAATTTTACATAATAACCAAGTAAATTTCAGTCGTGCTTTTAATAGTCTTTCCAATATAAATGCCCAACAGCAAACTCACAGAAATTTTGGAAAAGAATGGTGAAAGTTTTTTCCTAGATGTCAGCACTTGTCTTCAGCCTTTCAATCTGTGTTACCTCTGTTAATATTATCTATCTTGATGCTTGGTCGTTAACTCGGTAGGTAGAAGGATAACAGGGTTTATGTTTTTTTTTTAATGCATAACCTCTGCTCTAAGTAACTGATATCTTAAATCTTAATTTGAAGAAATACCTGTTTTTCCTTACTGCCATGTCATTAAGTAACTCAGTCTAACCAGATCCTCTAAGAAGTCCTTTTAGTTTGCCCTTTTGAAATAAAATTTTATCTGAAAACCTAATTATATTTTGTTTAATTTAAACCAGATTGGTTTATGATCTGTTACTTGAAACTTTGCCCTTATTACAACAGAGTGCTTAATAAAAATTAAGGTCAAAGCAGTTTTATCTTTCATTCACTTCACTTTTAAAAGAAGAATGATGTGGTCATATGTAAGAAAAAATGTCTAATTTTTGTTTGGCTTATGTTCTGTGGCTCATTTTGTAACACAGTTTCTTATAGCAACAAAATCCTTGAGGCCTTCTTTTATACCAGAGTGTTATTTAAACTGGTATTCAGCTTAGGGTGGAGTTCAGTGAAAGGAATAAGCACTGGTTCTTAGGATAAAATTATCTCTAGGTGAATCTAGACAAAGTCATTGACTCCAAAGACCTCAAGTTTTCTGGGAAGAGTGTGATTTATGAAGCAAAAAAGAATTCACTGAGAATTTTGTCCAGAGCTGAGGAGCAGTTAGAATTTGGTAGTTTTGTGGTAGAAGTATGGGGAAAAACGGGTTATTTTTATTTTAGTGACCTTTTGATATATACCCAGAGTACATAGATTTATAATCTGATCTGAAAAGTCATCTTTCCAGCTCATCGTCTTATTCATGTTTACTTTAGCTTCGTCTTCCAAAGAGATATCAACAGAGTTCTTCCCTTCAAGTTCTGTTATTGCCAAATACATTATGACATTTTTGAGGCTGATATTGATTGGTCTCTTTAGGAAGACAGACTGCATTTTTTAAATACTCTGTGCTCCTCTTGCTCCCTTCTCCTGCAATGTCCGCTTCTCACAACAAAATTACTGCTAGTCCTGGTGGTCTTCTATATTTGTGTTCTCAGTTATCATTTTCTTAGGCTAGACTGGAAGGTAAGTAATTCAAACCCATCGCTGTCTTTGGAAAAAAAAAAAAAGAACCCAAACAAACCAGGATTTAAGTAAAAAGTATTTTGTCTCCCAGGGCATGGAATTTTAGGCTTCATAAGTAGTGGCAGAAGGAAATAAGAATATGTATGAAAACTTCTTGATGGGAATTAAATGCAGGTTGAGCTTTTGGCATGTTGCTGTGTGGCTCATTTAAAGAAACTGCAGGAAATCACGTAGCTGGCACATGTAACTTAGATGGTGTTACTCTGCAGCACTCTGATACTTGCTTCTGTACTTGCTGTGTGATTATAGCTTTGTTTCTCATGGCCATCTGGGGCACCAGCTAGCCTCACAGGGCAATGTAAAATTATAATGGAATACATAGGAATCAGAAATCCTGTCTTTATGTGATCATCTGATCACTGTACTAGTTTTTGCTAATGTAAGCCCTGTCATATGTGGTCCTTGATTGCAGTGTGTACCTGCTGCCGCCTCTGTTGTGTACTAAATGTTGTTAAATTATGCTTTTATTATTTGGTTCATACTGAGCTATAGGGGCAGAAGACAAGGTAATTAACCTATACAATGCTGTTAAGTCATGAAAATGTGACAGTACAGGCCCACAATGTAATCCTAATGTAAACATCCCAACAAGCCTCCCTGTGGAACATTTCTTGTGGCGGCAGTTGCGCAATTTAATACTGAAGGGAGATGATGTTAATGAAAGGAAGGACAGGTGGCAATACACTTAGTATATATTCTTTGTGGTAGGGTTTCTGCTTATGAAAAAAAAAAAAAATCTCTATAAAGTTGCTTTTTTGACCAAACTACTTGGTTTTCAAAAATGCCAACTTTTTTTTTTCTTGTTTTTGTAGATATTCCTCTACTCCCTTCTATAACATCTCTGAGTCTTGGTGAAAATGAAGAAACAAGTGGACCTTTTGTTGTGCACTGGCTGAACAATAAAGAACTTCATTTTACCTTATCCATGGAAGTATTTTTGCAGCAACTTAAAAAGAATTTTGAGCATCATTCCCCTGAGACTAACACTGAGGAGTCTAATCAAATGGATGGCAGATCAGAAGAAGGTAAAAGTCTTATCATACGCAAATGGCTTTCATTTTACAAATCAACTTGTCATGTAAGGATACAGATTACAGTAGCATTTCTGTGTGTTTCCTTTCCTTACACTAGAAGTACCTGAGTGACTTCAAAAATCTATGTAGAACTTATTAATCTGTTTATGGTTGTTCCTGATATTTTGAATTAATCATGCTGGAAACTGTACTGTTTACTTAGGCTGGCACTCAGGCCTTTGCATGAAGGTATGTTTTTTAATATTAAGGAAGTAGGTACAACCTTAGAAGTAACTCTTTTTTATACTCATGTGCGCCTAATTTAAATGGGAGATGATTGCTTCCGTTCTGCCTATGCATGCAAAAATTTGCATAAAATGGGGAAAAAATTGAAGTATTAAAGCACAATATAAACTGTTTTGGTTTCTTAGTCATGAACTAAGGTCCACTAGAGGATTTCTAGTTAAAACTTTAATTATTTTTAAATTGTGCTTATATGAGTGGTTTGTAAAGGCCCTGAAAGATGCTTCAATGCCTGAATAACATTGCTTGCTATGTTTATGCTTTTGAATGTAGTATTTACATATATGTCTCTGTGTGTTCCAGAAGTTAATGAAAATGGAGATGAACAAAAAGGAAACCAAGAAAAGAAGGATCTGGGTGATGAGAAAACTACTGCAAATTCAAGCTTCATTCCTTTATCTTCTGCTATTATTGATCATGAAATTGAAATACTACTTTCTGAATGGAGTAAAAATGCTGACATGCTCTTCAGTATACATCCTATGGATGGTTCACTGCTGGTATGGCATGTGGACTGGCTAGATGAATACCAGCCTGGCATGTTTCGCCAGGTGCAGGTACTTTATTTTTGCATCAGTTATGCATTGCTATTCAGTGAGAAGTATGATGTGAAAATAACTTATTCTTTCTCTTTTTATTAAAATTCCAGGTGTCATTTGTCTCAAGAATTCCTGTTGCATTTCCGACGGGTGATGCAAATTCTCTTTGCAGAAGCATAGTGATGTATGCTTGTACCAAAAATGTTGACTTAGCTATTCAACAAGGCAAACAAAAGGCTCCTGGTCTTACACGATCTTCATCTATGCTTATCTCTTCTGGACACACTAAATCCACCAACAGTTTAAAACTAAGTATCTTCACACCTAATGTTATGATGATTTCCAAACATGCAGATGGGTCATTGAATCAGTGGCTAGTGAGTTTTGCTGAGGAATCTGCTTTTTCAACTGTACTCAGTATTTCACATAAATCCCGATACTGTGGTCACCGTTTTCATCTTAATGACTTGGCTTGCCACTCAGTATTGCCACTGCTGCTTACAACCTCACATCACAATGCTTTAATTTCACCAGATATTGAGAATGCAAAACAGGCAAATGATTCTTTAAAGTCTCAGGAGTCACCAGTAAGATTTCAGAGCAGAGGCAATGCAAATGTAACATCCCAGGATCCCAGTGCAGTTTACAGTGAACTTATTCTGTGGAGAGTTGACCCTGTTGGGCCTTTGTCTTTTTCTGGTGGAGTTTCTGAACTTGCTCGGATCAATTCTCTCCATGTTTCAGCTTTTTCTAATGTTGCATGGCTGCCCACACTTATACCCAGCTACTGCCTTGGTGAGTTCCATTTCCTGATTTGTGAAGCATTCTAGAATTAAGAGTAATATAACCTTATAATGCTATCAAATAGATAATGTAGCTATATTTGAATACATTGGAAAAAATGTTAAGTACGGTCCTTTTATTTCACAAATTTCTGAACAGCTGACGCTTGGAAATCGTTTATTCCTGTATGAAGAGTTGGTGTGGTGCTCTGCCTTCCTTCATGTATTTCATATTTTAGGAGCTAACGCAGTAAAATTCTTAGATGCTGGTGCATACTTCAGAGTGTGTCAAACACTTAAAAGCTGAGGTCAATTTTGCTCTGGTTTGCAGAGGAGATTCTCATTTCCTTTCACATACTTCAGTTTGGTTGCTGAATATAGTAGTAAACTTTGTAGTTCTTGGCACTGAACAGAAATTTACAAGAGAGAATTTAAGAGAGAATTTTTCTTATGCTACATTGTTTTCTTTCATAATGCCAAAATTGTGTTTTACAAAAAAAAAAAAAAAAGGTAAGTTGTTTGTTGGACTATTTGAGCACTTTTTGAATTCCTATTTTTCAGGTGCATACTGTAATTCTCCGAGTGCCTGCTTTGTGGCTAGCGATGGACAGCATTTGAGATTATATCAAGCTGTAATAGATGCTAAGAAACTTTTGTGTGAGCTCTCCAATCCAGAAATTTCGGTTAGTGGAAAGCTGTCTCAAGTTTTTGGAGGTTGGAGCCTTGCTCAGTAGCACTAGTTTCAGACTTGTTGGTAATTGACTAAACTGGCTAAGGGTTTCATCGATTGTGGTAGTTTAGTTCTGTTTGTAAAAACAGATATGATAAATACCTCTGAAACACTTGTAGTGTGAGGATTAATAACAGAGCAACTAACTCTGTTCACACATCCATCCTAAGGAGAAGTTAAGAGGACAGAGCAGTTTGGGGAAAAGACAACTGCTGAATGCGAGTCTCTCCAGATGTTCTAATCATCTTTCAGCCATTGAAACCAAATGTGACTCTTGATAAAATTGGGGATTTACCTGTGTCCTTGGTAGATTGTAAACAGTATATATTTAATGCTTTAGTTAATATTTTTAATGCTGTCGCACTTACCTAGCGTGCTATGCCACAGAAATGCACAGAACTGAGTTAACAAGACCACTCCCTGATTCTTTTTGAACAGAAATATGTTGGTGAAGTTTTTAACATCGTAAGTCAGCAATCTACGGCTCGCCCAGGATGTATCATTGAACTAGATGCTATCACAGAGCTAGTAAGATCTTTTTCTGTACTAATTTTATACCATAATGGGCTTGGTTGAAAGGTATTAATAATAAAGACTATACCTGTAACTCTTAATCAGGAAAAGATGAGGTATTTAAAAATTGATACTGACATATTCTTGGGTTTGGTTTCGTAGTACCTTTAAATGAAAAGAGTGTGAGTAATGATGGTGCATTTTCTTGAGAAATCTTTCATTGATATGTACAAATTACCAAGTTAAAAGCTTCCAGTTTAGACAGCTCCATTTAGTATACTCTGATGTTCACTCCTTATGTATATTTCTATTCTCTTAGCATGGCAGGAAAACACAGTTATTCCATGTTTTTCAAGAAGATTTCATCTTAAGTAACCAGGAGAAGGAAATACCTGAAAAGAAGACCAATTCTTCAGACTCTGGTAAAGAATTATTTTTCTTGGAACACTGAAGACAAAGTATTATTTTTTTATTTTCCATCCCATGAAGGAAAAAGGATTTGTTATATAGTTTTCAGCCTTTTAAGGTCAAATACTCTGAGCTTTTTATGTACTAAAGGAGAAAATCTGGTCCAGTGGAACTCATGGATGTTTCACTTCCTTTGAGTAATGTGCAACCAAATTTTAGATAAAATAGCTTAAGTCACGAGACGCCCATCATGTGCTGTACTAGGCATTCCACGGCTGATACTTTTCCCTTTCCTTACAGGAGGGGAAAATTGTTTTAAATGTAGATCCTGTATTTGTAGGGTATGGCATAGACAAAGTTTATTGTGTTCTTTCATGATGGGTGTTCATTCTTTATATCAGCTACATACTGCTCTTCAGGACTTGTGTGGTATAATAAAATGCTTCAAAACATAACTATAAAATACAATCTATGAATAGTGTTTGGGTGGGCAGATCTGAATTGCTGTGGAATGAACTATCAGTTTTCCTTGGTGGAGGATGTCAGTGGTGGTGGTATATGGGCATCTCCATTTTGTTTTGTTCTGTTCCAATGAAATAATATGAAAAAATTGGTCGGAATAAAGTTTGTGATGCCAAGTTATCTGTAATAGTGAAGGGAATGCTAAATAAAACAAGCAGATTTGTGCAACTGTGTCAGAATGTTGCATAATAACTTGGTACACAATTTTTGTTAGAAGGGAGACACCTAGTGAAATACTACCTGAACTGTATATTTGTGGAAGTAAATTCTGAATGATTTGGAGGAATGGCAGTAACCTATGAAAATGTCAACCCAACTCTTAGTAGAAGTCAAATGGGATGTAGAAAAATAGGAACAAATAGAGAACAAAAAGAAGTGTTACTCTGCAGCATGAATTTGTTGTACGTTTGCATCTTGAGTATGAGATACAGAAAAGACTGTAAGAAAAATACTGGAGCTGTTTGGCCTTACGAAAGGGCTACTGTATTCATCTGTATGTGTTCTAAATGTGTGCATGGGTTGCTGCTGTGTAAGAAATAGGGCTAAATGGACCCTTTGAAAAACAGTAAACTTCAAGCGTCTTTGCATACATTCTAATTTGAAGGCATTTCTTTAGTACTTCAGAGATCTTAAGTTTTAGAACCTCTTGTTCCTTCTTTAAAACATATGAATAGTTAGCTCGTGCTATTTTTTTTAAAAAAAGAACAAAATCACGTACATTTTTCTGTAGTACTGTAAGCAACCCAATGTCAAACCCACAGGGAAAATATGGCTTATTCTTGATTGTGTTTTATGTAGATGGTTACTAAACTGACTATTCCTTCTTGGTCCTAATGGGTTTATTTTGAGCTAGGGTAGGAGAACGGCTGGGTGCACCCTCCAGAAATGGGCTCCTATTAATATTACAATTCATGTCATCTTTTCCTGGGGCAAAGCTATAGCAAATAATCGTTTAGGAAGAGGCATGGTACTACTTGTGCATTCCAGACAACGTAGTTGGGCTTACTGGGTTATGATCAATTAAGCCTATCCATTAGAGCGGGCTATGACTTTCTGACTGTTCAAGTGACATTTCTTCTCTAGATGTAACTTGTATACTTATACCTTAAAGGCTAGTCCTCTGTCCAGCTCACCATCTTAACTGTTACAGTTGCCAGTGACAGGTAGCTAAGAAACTGGAAGAGATGAGCGTGTGAAAAACAAAGGTGTAGAGCTGAAAGTACAGTCTGGGATTTAACTTTAAACTTCAAATACATACTCCTCTCTAAAAGATAAGACTGACAATTTTTCGTATGTGTACCTATAGGGCTTATTGCTTGTGATAAAATACTAAGAAGACTAATAAGCCAGAATTGGATATAGTCATACCATTGCATTTCAGTAATAAGTTGCAGTAGCTTAATGTGATTATTTGATAGCCAGCAAAATTTAATTCTGCTTTCTGGTGAATCTCTTTAAGATCTTTCTGTTTTGAATTTCATCAGGAAACCAGCAGAATGGATTCTCTGAAAAATTCTACTTAATAGTAGTGGAGTATATGCAAAACTGTTCATTGCTACATATGTGGCATTTACATCTGAAGTCAATCCCTGTCTCAGTAGGTAAGCCCTGTTTCCTGCAGTTTTCTTAAAAAAATAAAAAAATAAAAAATGTCACTATCCCTTGAGTATATCTGCTATTCAGCATATTCTGAATTGTATTTCAGCTTTTTTAAAAGCAGCTGCAATTCTTCGATTACAAACTTTCATCACTACCTGTTCTTTCTTGATTACTTCTTAATCTTCAGAATGCTGAAGCTTTTTGAGTTCAGCCTCAGCCCAAAGCTTGTTATTTTTTTGTGCATTCTCAGGGCAAATATATTTATCTGGTTTTAATACAGCCTAACAGTTCAGACTGCTTCTCAGAAACTTTTGTTCTGCTATAGTCTGAAGTACCTAAACATCAGAGATACAATCACAGTTAAGAACAGTTCTGAAGTTCTGAGCTCTGCTGGTTCTCTTTCAGACTACCAGAGTACTTCCAAAATTATAGACCCTTTTAAGTAATCTAAGATATACTTCACTAGTTTTTGTTAATATTAAATATTTCAAGCAAACATAAATCATGCATTCGCTGCTTACCAGGGGAGTCTGTTACAATGCACGTTTCTGCATTAAAACCAAATTGGTATTTTTCTTACTGTTGCTTCAGTTATTTTAAGCATTACTGCAATTACTTTGTAAGTTGGTGAGAAGATGAAAGATCCAACCTTTCTGATCTGCTTATACTATGAGGACGTTACTGATAAGTCTTTTCAGCCAACCTATTGGCAATTTCTTGTTCCAAATCCATAGAGTTTGTACTTCAACTGTTGAAAATTTTATTAAAGTAATAAAGCATTTGTATCATGTAATCTGAGATACTACACTTAAGCAATATGAACAAAACTTTACTGAAAAATACTTCTCTTCAATTTGTAAGGTAGTACTTTGAGGTCTTCATTTGATCTTCTCTGGTGGCAGGTATTTTGTGCTTCATGAGCATTAATTTCAGTGGATTAACACACTTATAACACTTTTATCATAAATTTTGGTGTTTCTGCTTATCGTTTGATTGGTTTAAGTCTGAGGAATTAAAAGTTATAACTTCTCAGCCATTCTAGAATTTCAGAAGTATTTAATCTGAGGCTTGTAATAATTTTTCTTTAAATCTGACTTTTTAAAATTAACAATGCAAACTTTTTTAGGTGAAAAGATAGATTCAACTACAGCTGAATCGGCAACACAAACAGAAATGTATTCTTCACCAGATCTAGAAAAGATCCAATCACCTTTCACTCAAAAGTATCAGGCCTGTAGAGCAAACCTTCAGAGCACCAGCTGGCTCTCACTGTCTTCCAAAATGGTATATAGTCAAAAGTTGAATTTGCCAGAAGGAGTAGAGATAATAAGTGTGAAGCCATCAGCAGGTTTGTAACATTCTGTTTCTTCATTTGTCTGGCTTTTTTATTTTCTTAGGAATAAAATAAGGAATTTTTGCCTTTCTGACTGTGGGCTTAAAATAGAAACAAAGTGACAGTTTGGTATTTGTTGTTCAAATTAAAATGCCTGTATGTGGATCCAAAAGGCTTGCTAAAACTTGCTCCTCTGACTTTAAATCTTGATACTGGAACTTATACTAAAATAAAGCTCTTATTTAAGGTATAATGTTTGTTTAATTCCAGATTCTTGTAATAAAAGGAATTATATAACCACAAATTTGATTTTACAGCCACTCATGAATTTTTTTGTAGGATCTATAATTTAATTATAAGGCTTCCACCAGTAGTCCAAAAAGTATTTTATAAAGATATTTAGATTTCTCTATAAGAAATGTTTGTTTGCTTGGAAGAGTTTATAGAGGCTTAAATCATATGATTTTGCTCCTCTCTAGAGCATGAAATAGTAAACGGTAAAGGTTTTATAGTATTTTTTCACAAAGTTTTCTTTGTTCCCTGCGAACAACCTTCTTTTTGATGAAGCAGTAGTATTTTTTTGTTTCAGAATAATAAAGTAACTGAATAAGCACATCTTTACTTTTTTGTTTACTTTTTAATGTTTCCCCAGTAAAGGTGTATTTTATTTAATTTTAGGGCATCTGAGTTCCTCTTCCATATACCCTGTTTGTCGTGCACCGTATCTGCTGGCTACTTCATGCTCTGATGGAAAAGTTCGATTCTGGAGATGCAGGGTTACTACTGAATCGTCAGCTTCTTCCATGCCAGAGTGTAGTGCACAAAGCGATGTCACTTATGTATGGGAAGAGTGGCCATTGCTGATTGAGGATGGACTTCTTAGTAGTAGTGCTATTAATGTTCCAGGAAGGCCAACCGAAGTTAGCTGTGCACACACGAACAGATTAGCAGTAGCATACAAGCAGGTAACATCTAAAAATAGTAATCTTTCTCAAAATTTTATAATGCATGTTAGTATTTTTGAATGTGAATCTACAGGGGGTTCTTCCTGGATTCTAGAACAGACTCTTCATTTAGATGAGATAGGCACTATGTTAGACTCTGGTGTTAGTGTTGATAGTAATTTACTGGCATATAACCGACAAGATGTTTCTCTGTCTCATGGTGGGAATATTATGCCCAGCACTAAGCACTTGGTACACTTAGATTGGATGTCTAGGGAAGATGGTTCACATATTCTAACAGTGGCAATTGGATCCAAACTTTATATGTTTGGTCAGCTGTCTGGGAAAATGCAAGAACAAAATGGCAAGGAGATTGTAGCATTCTCTCATAGTGGCAGTATGAAAGCTACAACTCTTTCTGGGTTTGTTCTGCTGCGCTCTGTCGACTTGGTTTCATCTGTAGAGGGCTCACCTCCTTTTCCAGTCTCTTTGTCTTGGGTGCGTGATGGCATTCTTGTAGTTGGAATGGATTGTGAAATGCATGTTTACTCCCAGTGGCAATCTCCTTCCAAGCAAGAACTAGTTAGTACAGATTCCTACAGTGGAAGTATGCCATCTATAACTGGCTTAATGAAACAAAGCCTGTCAGCCATCTCAGGTCTGCATCCACCAAAACGAACACTGACCAGATCTATGACCAGCCTTGCACAAAAACTTAGTGGGAAAAGATCTGACTATGGTCTTTCTACGGAAATGGAAGATTCTGGTCTTTTTGAAGCAGCTCATGCATTATCTCCCACTTTACCTCAGTACCATCCATATCAACTGTTGGAACTCATGGATCTTGGTAAAGTACGTAGAACAAAAGCCATTCTGTCCCATCTGGTAAAGTGCATTGCTGGAGAAGTTGTTGCTATAAATGAATCGGAACCTAATCATGATAAGAGGCTCAGATCTCTGACCATCAGTGCTAGTGGAAGTACTGCAAGAGATCCCAAAACATTCAGCAAAACTGAGACTACAGACTATATTGAAATAGACTCTATTCCACCATTGCCTTTGTATGCTTTGCTTGCTGCAGATGAGGATTCATCTCATTCCAGTTCAGAGAAGTCTAACAATCAAAGTAAAAAAGATAAGCCTAGTGACAATTACGAAGATCTCTTTCAAAATACTGCTATAAGTACAGATGAACTAGTTATATTTGATGCAGACGAAGACAGTTCAAAACCAAAAGTCGTCGATCTTTCTCAGTATAGTCCAACTTACTTCGGACCAGAGCATGCTCAAATTCTTTCTCGTCACTTGCTTCATTCAAGCTTGCCAGGTCTGACTAGAATGGAGCAAATGTCATTGATGGCCTTGGCAGATACAATTGCTACTACAAGTACTGAAATTGGAGAAAGCAGAGACAGAAATCAGGGTAAGCTGTCTCTTCCAAGTTAAATGTGCTACTGTGCTTCACAACCTTCTTGTGGAGTTTTTGCTATTTTGGAATGGTTTTGTGGCTTATGAAAGCGTGTCATTGATTTGTTTCTCAGTATGGCCTGTATTTACAGTGCCATCACAGTATTTACTGTTTAACTAAAGTTTCAAGACTTTTTCATAAAATCAGATTTTTCATTTCTAAGTATTAATGCCAGTGTTTGTCCATCAATCCATAAATATTTCTAATTCACTTTTGAAGAGGCAATTTTGTTTAATAACCAATGTTTGTTGCACTATGTAGAGAAATAAGTTTATGGATTTGTTTATATGATAACACTTTTTTTTGTTTTGTGCATTAAGAACAGATAACTTAAAAACTTTGACATTTTCTTCTTGCCCATTCCTTGAAGGGAAAAATTATGAATTAAGCTATTATATTTACAAATTTAAAACAATAGTAGTCAAAGAATTGTGAAGTATTTCTTCTTTTAAGACACCCAATGGCTACTTCAGGTAGTTTCTCTAAAGTACTTAAAAAGATTCTTAATTCCAGGTGGAGAAACTCTTGATGAATGTGGTTTAAAATTTGTATTGGCTGTTCGGCTTCACACATTTCTAACAACTGCGCTTCCTCCTGTACATCGAGCTCAACTGCTTCACCAAGGTAACTGATGTATTTTCTTAAATGAAGTGAATCTTAGTGACATAGATGTACGTATCATTGCTGTGTTGTTGACATGCCTCAGTGAGTTATTTTGTTGGTTTTCATTCAATATGAATATATGACAAAGCAGAAAATGTCTGGTTTATTTTATGTAAAGGTTTTGGAACTTTGAACTTCGGTCCTTTTTTTTTTTCTCCCTAACATTTTTTTAGTTTTAATTTTTATTTGTTTCCCTAGGAGAAATACAGAACTGTTCTATATTTCTAGTGCATGTTGTTCTAATAACACGCTGCAAGAATAATGTAGTAGAAAATAGAATAACTATTTATTTAGGTTTTTAGTACATATTTGGAGAAAAAAAATAATCTGACAGTCTGCCAGATTTTAAATGTCTTTTCATATGCATACTGGAATTATCCAAGGAACTATTTCAAATAGTATTCTTTGATATAGTTTTAAGTAGTTCCAGCCTTACATTGCAGATATCAGAATGAGATGGACTTGATTAGGCCTAATCAAATCTCAAGGACTAGCTGTAATTACGTCTTTACCCTTTCACTGGTCATGAAAGTTGATTGCACTTCCAGTCTTATGGCATGCCAGCCCTCAGCTGCATCGGGGATTGGAATTTGCCAGAACTGCCACAACAGAGTACTGCTGAATTAGCTCTCTGATGAAATACTTTCAGTTGAGATACTCAGGAATTGCCAGGAGTAAGAAACCTCCAAGGCATCTGCGGAAGCGCAGTTGAGTGTGCTTCTGTATAAAGAAACGTCTCCTGGCCTTCACTACAGTTGCAACTACCCTTAGCCAGCTATGCTGCGGCTTAGTAATTCCCATCTTTCTCATGTTCTTTTTTTTTTTCCTTAGTTTTATTTTGTATCTCTAGCCTCAAAACTGTTTTCTGTTGTGATCATCTGAAACTTTGCATTTTCTAATCCAAGTCAAAAGAGTCAAAAATTGAATCTACCTTTTAAAACTCTGTAAAGTTTAATCGGTATGTTGCACTTTGTATTATGGCTAATTTTAATGTAGCCCCCTGTAAGTATATTTTGAGCTTCAGTCAATACTTCTGTTCTTTGACAACTTTCACAGAGAGTTTGCAGGTGAAAAAATGTTTTAATCTGTATGAACTTTCTTTAATATGTGGTATACAGTGCTTAAAAATATTCCTAAATTTCTGTTGCTTCATCAGCAATGCACTTAAATCTAAAATAAGCATTTCAACCTTCTTCCCTTCTCCTTTTCGCACCCCACAGACTTTATATTCTCGAATATTTTATAAGTAAATCTCTTTTTTAATGGTTTATTATGTAGGCTTATCTACTAGTCATTTTGCCTGGGCGTTTCATTCAGTAGCAGAAGAAGAACTACTGAGCATGCTCCCCGCAGTGCAGAAGGGAGATCCAGCATGGTCAGAACTCAGAGCTATGGGTATAGGATGGTGGGTTCGGAATATCCATAGCCTGCGGAAATGCATAGAAAAGGTAAACATTACATTGTGAAACAAAATTGCCAAACATTTTATAAACAGCTGTCCTCTGGCATTTACCTTGTATTTGTGTGGGTTTAAATTTTTAGGTATGTTCTGTGGTTTTGAATATTTTGTGCTGCATTTTGTTGTAGTTATGAACTTTCAAATGTAACTTTTTTTAGTACTTTAGGTTTCAAATTTTAAAGTGAAGTGTATATTATGGGCTTTTAGATACTCCGTTTTGAAAGTGGCAGTGTACAGTGCTTATTGTGGATGATCAAGGTACAGATTGAGCATACAGTTGTTTTTACAGCAAAATTTGGAAAAAGGTTCTCCTTAGAAACCTATCAGAAGTGGGATCAACTAAGATACTGGACATGTCTTGGAAATTGATGCATTTCCACTGTAACAGAGCTGTCTATTGGTTTGGCTTTTTTTTTTGGTATATATTTTAATTATCACATAAGCCTAACCTCATTATCACTTACTTCAAGCTCTTGGAAAAGCCAAGTGTGTTGAGCTAGAAAATGACATGCGCAGGATACTTTGACTACAAGGCACAAAGTGGTAAAATGCATGTCTCTCCTTTTGTTTTTCAATCTTCAGCAATTAATCATCACTTTGTGAAACTTACCTGCCTTGCATTTAAAAAATTCCAAGTATTCTGGGCCTGCATTTAAGGTTACCTTACATGGGTCTTGGACTGTACTTGCTCCCACTTACTTATTTTTCCTTTCCAACCTCCAAAAGTAATCTGTAAACAGCTTTTCTTCTGTTGAGAGACTCCATCTGTCCTTTGATTACCAAAGCAAATAATACGTTAATTTTTTTTTATGATTTCAGATGTAGAAATTCCTGTTTGATCTACCAAAAAAGCTTCTAAAACTGGAAAAGCATTAGCTAAGTGATACCAGAAACAAAGGGTTGCAGCTGTGGTATCTTCACGGGTCTTTTTGTCAGGCTTGTAGTGAGAGGAAGGCTAGATTGAAGAAAACTTCTAAGTGCTACAGGATGTGAGAAACAATAAGCACTAAGAATCCTGGTTTAGATTAATTTCAAATTTGGTTGATTTTTTGCTGTTGAACTGTCTTCACAGGTGGCTAAAGCAGCCTTTCAGCGAAACAATGATCCACTTGATGCAGCCATTTTTTACCTTGCAATGAAAAAGAAGGCTGTGATCTGGGGACTATACAGGTAGGAGAACGTGCAAGCTCTTACATAAAGTTTCATACTGTCTAGTATAATTTCAGGGAAAAAAGTTGAAAGTGATGGTGGTCCAAAAGAAGTATAAATATTACCATTGAAAGCTGAGATTCAATTTCTTAATTAGTCGCTACATAGAATTAGTAGTTTTTAAGCTTCCTGTATTTACTGAAGTGATTCAAGTTTTAGTCTCAGATATATTTTAATTTCAATGACTGCTTAATTCTGCTTTACTTTTGAGGAAAGGAAAACCGTAAGGCATCTAGGAAAATGTATAATATTTTTATCAATTATGTTCAATATACAGGTCCCAAAAAGACACTAAAATGACGCAGTTTTTTGGGAACAACTTTACTGAGGACAGATGGCGTAAAGCAGCATTGAAGAATGCTTTTTCTTTGCTAGGCAAACAGCGTTTTGAACATTCTGCAGCATTTTTCTTGCTGGCAGGACACTTAAAAGATGCAGTGGAGGTAATAAACTAATTAACTTCTTTATGTTTAAGACTGTTAAATTTCCCCAAACTTACAAATATATTGAATGTGACATTTTTTTTGCTTTAGTATGAGCCCTGAAAATTCTACAGTTTTGTTCTCTTTCCATCCCTGCTCCTCCCTTCCCTCACCCACAACCTCAAATTAACAACAAATAGAAATCCTTGATCTGTATGTTTTCTCTTTTAGCTCCCATTTTGGTGGTGCTAAAAAGTCTCATGCTTAATTTCTCTGTAATAGTAAGAGGCCTAGCTACCATTAACTTGCTTTCAGTTTGTCTACTCTGCCATATATGAAGACAACACAGTTCTCGTGAGAAAGATCCAGATCTGAAAATGAAGGCTTGTTGGCAGTAATGCGGGTGGGCTTCTAGAATCCCTTCACAAACCAGAATTGTTTTCTGGGGCTGTTTGAACTGAAAGTTTTGGAGGAAATTAATCTTTTTGCTAATGAAGGATTTGTTCTGTAAAGCTTTGTAACAAAAGCATCCAGCTTCAAGAGGTTAGAGGTTTTGTGTGCACACTGATGATGATTTATTGATGCCAGTTAATTTCAAAGATCTGTTGTCATGTCAGACTTAAACTGAAGAAATTCCAAATCAGAATTTATATATAACAGCTAGCTACAGCTGTTTTGTGTAGTTTCTGCTAATTTTTTATGGAATTAATAGACCCACTTATCTCAGTCTGAACAGATTCTTGTCACTTGCTGTCTTGTGATCATTTTAGCCAGAGGATAAATTGTAATGTTTGTTCTTGTGAATATATTTATTTTTAATTAGGTCTGCCTTGAAAAACTGAATGACATTCAGTTGGCTCTTGTAATATCAAGACTTTATGAATCAGAGTTTGAAGTTTCTAGTACTTACAAATCTGTACTACAGAAGAGAATTCTGGGAAGTATGTGTCCTGGAAAAGAGAGCTTAGGAAACATGCACTGTGACCCTTTTCTGCGAAGTATGGCTTACTGGATTTTGGAAGATTATAGCAAGGCTCTTGACACTTTAATTAAACATTCTGTTGAAGATAAAGGAGGTAAGAATATGTTAGGTTGGCATTAACTATTTGTTCATTTAAGTAGTAGTTTTTTAAAATGTAGTCTGAACAAGGCCAAGTACTGCACAGTTGCTCGCCATTGCTACTAAATAGTTTGCTGCAGCAATGTGTGTGGCTTTTGTAGTAAATGTGGTGACTCTCTTGTAATCCTGTATCCCATGAATGTATACTGAATTTATCCTTCAAGGAAGTGAGTATTAGAATAATGAGAATGGCTCTGAAGTGGTGCAGCTGTTTTTCCAGCAGCAACTTAAAGATGAAACAAAATAACTTCAGTAGCTAATTTGACTCAGTCATAACTTAGGAAAAAAATTCTGATTGCACACTTACGTAGCAAAGTATAGGAAAAATGGTGTTTTGTATCTTTTAGTCCTTGGGAGGAATTGTTGACCACAATGATAAACTGCCATAGAAAAGTTTTTTGGTATTTGCTGTGATATAAAGAGGTCCATGTGGTGCCTGAAATAGCATGTAAATCTCCTAAAGTGATTCTTTTCCCTGTTCACTTTATAGGCCTTCTAAGAATCAGTTGTGATATTACTTAATGTTCTCAAGGAAGTTAAATGTTTCAAGTCCCTAGTAGTTAGCATGCTAGCTACTAGCCCTGGCTAGCTAGTTTAAGTCCTGGCTACTGAGAGAAATTTTATGGGGATAATGAAGACCCAAATCCCCAGAGATGTGTAATTAATTTCAAGATCTGATTTCAGTAGAAGTTGTATGACTCAGGATTATTTTGAGCAAACAAGGGACGTAATACTCAGTTGTTTCCATCTTGGTCACATCCTCCCATGTAAAATAATTTTTAAATGTTACTAATTCTTCTGTAATCAGTTCGGTGGTTTATTTGTGGTGCTTTATTTTCTTACTTTAAAGGTTCTCTTTCATATACCTTTTCCTGTTATTTGTAGTTAAGACTCAGGAGGCTGTGTGGATGATCCTATGCTGGTGTTTGTATATTTTTAGGGTTTTCAGTCTTGCGGTTTTGGACATGAAAATAAACTGTTTAGGTGCTGAACCGCTGTACAATTTATTTATTTGTATGTAATACTGATAACAATATGTATAAATGTTACGGGTTGCCTAGTTTTATTATAAATTGCATTTTTGTTAAGGGGTAGATGAAGTAAATACTAATCCAAAATTTGTAAAGAAGACTTTCTAAAGTAAAAGTCCTTACTAAGATGTAAAATCTTATTGTCATTTAGTGATGGGGACACGAGAAATCTAAGCTGAACAGGAATGTGGTCTTGTTTGACTGCAGTAGATCTGGCTGGCCTGCCTGTAAGGAAAGTAAATGCAGTGGTTCTAGTGGTCTCATCTGCTCTCCCACTCAAGCTGCTTTTTTTAGTAGTGGTTAGGTTTGGCAGTGTCCTTCCTCCCAAGATACTTAAATGAAAAAGGTACAAAGGAAGGTGAACAAAGGGGCGTGCAATGAAGTAAACAATAGGGTAAGCATTAAGACCGTATAGCTTTCTGAACTTGGAACTTTGCAGCTGGATTATTTCATACAGAAGGGTATCTTTGCCTCATGATTCAATATCTTTTCAGGTGAAGGAGATGGCTCATCAAGTTGTAACCCTGCAGTGTTTAACTTCTATAACTACCTAAGAACACATCCTCTCTTGTTGAGACGGCATTTTGGCTCTTCTGATACATCCTCTGGACACATTTGCCTAACAGTAGAAAATGGATTAGCTGACAAAATCAATGTGGGTGAAAGACAGCTGTTTTTTACCACTGCATATGCTCATCTAAAAGCTGGTTGTCCTATGTTGGCCTTAGAAGTGTTATCAAAGATGCCCAAAGTTATCATGAGGTCAGAGTCATTCTGTAGATCTCCTAGTTTAATGGATACTAGTAAAGACTTCTCACCATCTTCTCCAGTTAAAGAGTTAGAAACAAAAGACCAGTCTTCCAGTGTTGATTGGTCACAGCCAGTGCTGAATGGTCTAGGTTTGTCTTCAGATTGTTCATCAGGAAAACATTCAAGTTCAACTCTTTCCTTTGATTGGAGCCAGCCAAGTGTGGTATTCCAAGATGAGCTGTTAAAACTACAGTCAGACAGTGATGGAAGTGAGAGCGAAGAGTCTTCCCTGGTAATGAAAGAGCTAAAACCTCTGAAGAAAACTGAAAAATTACATGAAGCAAGTTCTGGCTACACAGAATCTTTCAGCGTATTTGATGACAAGGATATTCTAAGTCAATCAGAAGATATAATTTCAGCACAACTGAAGTTTAGAGCATGCCTTAAAATTCTTACTGTAGAGCTTCGTACTCTGTCCACTGGTTATGAAATAGATGGTGGGAAGTTGAGGTATCAGCTTTATCAGTGGCTTGAAAGAGAAGTGGTAGCTCTTCAAAAGACGTGTGATTATAGTGTTGAAATAGAAAATACACACTCAGAAATTAGTGTGATGCCAGAGGAAGCTACATTACATGAAAACACTGAAGACTTAGGTGACCAGCAAAAACATATACTACAGAAAGAAGACTTTCAGA
The DNA here is from genome assembly GCA_009867235.2 of Psittacus erithacus. NCBI lineage: Eukaryota > Metazoa > Chordata > Aves > Psittaciformes > Psittacidae > Psittacus > Psittacus erithacus. Next base: position 2,778 of record WYDI02038881.1, on the reverse strand, counting down.
AGAGACGACAGTGGCTTCTGAAATACCAGTCTCTCCTAAGAATGTTTCTTAGTTACTGTATACTTCATGGCTCTCATGGTGGAGGTTTGGCATCAGTCAGAATGGAATTAATTCTGCTACTGCAGGAATCTCAGCAGGTATGTGGGGTAGCTTAGTTTGTGTTTTCTCTGCTTTAAGTTTTTTACAGATTTTTTGGAGTGTGTTTTAGTATTATTTTGAAGTTTTCCTACAGTTGTATGCACCTGTTCTGTATAAATAACGCTACTTTTTACATGTTATGTTTTCTCTAGGTTATGGGGGTTTTGTTGTTTAGAATCCCCTTCTTGTCTTTCAAATGTTCTGTTCCCTTTAGAGCCTGTACTATCACTTTATATATATATCTTGCTTGTTTTTAGGAGCAGTCAATACAGATACCTTCCAGCCCTCTTCCAGAGCAAAGTTCCATACCCCTCCTGTTTGCTTGCACAGCGAGTGCCAAAACAGTGGTGGCTAATCCATTGTTACATCTTGGGAACTTAACTCATGATATATTGCATGCCATAGTAAACCTTGATTCACCACCTCATCCAGATACTCAGAACAGCAAGGTATGTATTTCTTTTACTTTTTTGGGTTTGTTGTTGTTGTCACTGTCAAATTTGCTAAAATAGCAAATCTTTTCTGACAGCATGGAAACTTTGTAGTGTGCATACCTGAGACAGGTAGTGAAACTGGAATATAAATATTTCCTGTAGCAGTTATCTTGAGCTAAAATAATGTTCACTGATTTTTACTTACTTTTGAAATGTTGAGCATCTGCTTCAACAAGCTGAATTAAACTGGCCTCTCTTGGGACTGGATATTTGTCCAAGATGACATCTGTTACGGGAAACATGCTGTACTACTACACTATCAGTGTCGTATTTGTCTTTATGACAGTATGATCATTACTACTTTTACCTTAATGGTAAACTGTTTCAGTTCTAGACCTAAATAAAATGAAGTTTTAAAGTATAAAAACTAATTGTCAGCAAAGTGCAGTAAACTCAAGGCTTTTTTGTGGAACAGTATATATGTTTACATAATCAAATATAGTCTGACTTTTTATAGTTATATCTCCATAGGACTTCTTCTATATTCAGCCTTGGACTGGAAACCAAACTTAAGGTGTTACATTAATTTTTTCCTGAACTGTTCTATGTGTTGGGTCCCAAATCATGTTTACTTTTTACTAGGGATTCCTTAGAGAACACTCAAGAGATTGCTCAGTTTGTAGTCAGTGCTTCTTTTCACAGCAAACAGAAAAATAAGTATAATAAAGCCATTTCGAAAAATAAGATTTTGTAATTTTTGTTCTAAACCTTCTTATTTTGAACCAGAACATTGCTGCTGTCTTAGTGTATTGTTACTCATGACTGTTGTGTAGAGGTTTAACATGTTGCTGTTTCTTAATTTATACATTGCGGTTAGAGCTAATCTGTCATTATGGGTTGGTGGGGTGAATGAGTGCTTCCCCATCCTTATCATTGAAAAGTGAATTAATATATCTAAAATGAATTCTGAAGAAAAGGTTGTGGAGTTTTTCATAAATACTTACACTTTTCATATTCAGTGCTTCTTCCACTGTTACAAATCCGTATGCATGAAAGGCTGTGATTACTAACCACTGTTCACTTTGAGTGTAATATGTTCTATAAAAACTTTCTTACAGATATACGTAATGCATACCTTAGCAGCATCACTGTCTGCCTGCATCTACCAATGTCTTTGTGATGGTCACAGCTACAGGTAAAGGTCTATGAAAGGTACTTTTTAGAGAATGGTCCACACATTGTCTTACTGTAGTGATGGTATAATATATAGTCCATCAGAAGGCAGTGCTCACCCCTGCCTACATCTAGAAGAAAGGGCTATCACTTGAATAGTTTTAAACACAACTTTTTTTTTTTTTTTTTTAATACAACATCCCACTTCTCTGTTTCACAGCTCATTTCAAGCAAATCAGTTCACTGGAACAGTTTATCAGACAGTGCTATTAACTCAGCGCCATTCTCTGAGAACAGCAAGCTTAGAAGAAACAGTGATGCCCAATACATCACCTGCTGAGTGGCCAGGTATCTAGCATTGGTTTTTTTCTTTACCCTTAAGGAAAAATTATCTGGATCTGCTATAAGAGCATGTAGCTGTGCTTTGGACTTTCTAGTAGTATTCATAAAAGCTGCATGGTAAAATTAAGTTCTTATATTAAAATTTCATCTTCATTTTTCAAAAGTTACAAGCTAGTAGTTCTGGTTATTCACAAAGTGAAAGTTACTTAGAGTGCATTCTCTTGCTAAAAATCGTTGGTGGGGCTCTCACAAAGGGCAGGTAAACAGAAAGCAGGGTGGAGTCCTGTGCTGTGCTTGTTCCCTCTGGCGGCAACAGATGAGTCTCGCTGTTACTCTATTTCATGGAATCATAGAAGAGTTAGGGTTGGAAAGGACCTTAAGATCATCTAGTTCCAACCCCGCTGCCATGGGCAGGGACACCTCCCACTAAACCATGCCACCCAAGGCTCTGTCCAGCCTGGCTTTGAACACTGCCAGAGATGGAGCGTTCACAGCTTCCCTGGGCAACCCATTCCAGTGCCTCACCCACCCTCACAGTAAAGAACTTCTTCCTTATATCCAGTCTAAACTTCCTCTGTTTAAATTTGAACCCGTTACCCCTTCTCCTGTTACTGCAGTCCCTAATGAAGAGTCCCTCCCCACCATCCTTATAGGCCCCCTTCAGATACTGGAAGGCTGCTATGAGGTCTCC
>WYDI02038880.1:0-26496 GCA_009867235.2 Psittacus erithacus | reverse complement strand
AAAATTGAAATTAAAGGTTCATACACTCACCTCCTTTGTATGTAATTACTTATACAAATATATAAAACTATCAAAGTACACATATGCTTTAAACCAGCAACATCCTGCAATTTTAAATAGGAAATCCAATTTTATATGCACAGAACTGTGATACAAAACTGATTTTAACAGTCGAAATACACTCTGTATAGCGCAAAATATTACGTATACACAAACTGGGTTCACCAGTGTTTTATTTGAAGAACACTTACAAAAGATGCACATGTACAGGTATTTGCCACTAAATATTTGCAAGTCTTACCTCAGTGCTAACAGTGCATCCTTCCTTCACACTGTTTCTCATTCTGATTTCTATTTCATTTCTCAAAGCTGCAAGCTGTTTTGAGAAAAGAAAAATATCAAATACAGAAGTCTTTATAAACATGACAGAAGAAAAATAATCTAACAAGTTTACTTTGAATTAAGATCTCTCTTTATAAATACCATCTCAAATGCATGTTGAATTACTAAGTCAGGTAAATGGTTGCTAAATGAGAGACTACCTGCAGACTATCACATAATCCAAAAATGTCTTGGCACAAGAGCTCCTTCTGTATTTTACCCACGTTAGTGCCAGCCAAAAACAACACTAAGAGATAATTCAATAATGAGTATAATGCCTTGCCCCACTAAACATATTTCACTCTAATTTAACATGGATTAACATCTCACAAAGACACAAAATTTTTCAGAGCATTAATAAAAGTCACATTAACCTCCAATCACTTCTTTATACTTACATCCTCTTCCTTGGTCAGATCAAATTCCCGAGAGCTGTCTTTGAATAAAGCCACATGGTGGGGACCTTCACTTAGGGTTACCTAAATGGTAGAAGTCTTGTATGAGAAATATGGCAAATCTAACACAGAGAAACATGAGATATAGATAGTATATGCACACTCCCCACTGGAGACAGACTACTATATATAATGTTTATTCAGCATGGTACTACTTACAGGAGAAACTACTACTCTGATAATATGTATGGATCATATATAGGTCTGAAGCAGTTTTGTCATTGACTGCATCAACTCACTTGCTTAGTAGCCATTTTATAAATTAATGTTTACATATATTTCAGTTAATGGCTTAATCAGAGGGAGAACAGTATCAGCAAATATTGATTCAGAGATCCTATTTCTTACCTTAACAGGGGAACGTGTCATCATCTCCCCAGACCCTCGAGGGAATATGCGGGCTTGAGCGATCATTTCTAACACACTGGTTTTTCCTGAACTTTGATCTCCAACCACCACCACCTTAAGTGAAAGTTTAAACAGCCATTGGCTTTCAGCAAGACAATTTGGAAGCTTAGACAAAAGCTGACTAAAAAGTTGTTAATCTGTAGCAACACTGGCTGTACGATGCTTGACAATAAATGTATTGGTTTAAACACTGAATCCTTAAAAAAAATACTAACTTTTAGTCATGCAAAAAACTTGACTTGCTCTTAAGACAGCAGTATACTGCTCTACAGACCTAACCTTCCAGGCCACCTAATGAGGAGAGGAAGGGCTTGCTGTTCTCTTGGCAGGCATCTCTTCTTTTCTTGCACAAAACCCTTTCAGCAGGTGAAACACTGAAGACTACTCACGCACTTTTACCTGGAGAAGGCTGAATTCTGTGTAGTTGCTGTGATTTAACCATCTCATTGGCCTCCTATAGAAACCACCAGTGCTACAGGTGGCTGTACAAGCTGGAAGCATTCCTGGCTCTCCCTTACACCAGCAATGAGGCTAGTCAAACCCCTTCTCACGCTCACCCCTCCAACAGCAGCACTACTGTGGGGAGGTTAGCCAGGCACCTTGCCTCCTCTACTCCACATGTGGGAAACAACATTTTACAGTGCTGAGAAGGCTGGGGTGCCTGGTCCAAAACCATTTAAAAATAAAAGCTAAGCACAACAGTAATATCTGTAACTAGTAGATAGGTTTTTATCTATGAGCCAACACAAGCTAAAAATAATTACATTGGTTATTCTCAAAATTCTCTTGCTGCATTTAAAATTGAGAGTCTATCTTATGCAAAAACTCTGGAGTTACAAGAAAACAGCCTAGAACTAGCTCTGGATTATTCTGGAATATAACTGTTATATTCAATTTTAAGACTGGTGATTCACTAAAAAAACCTTGAATTTTTTTATCTACTTACTCGAGGTAGGTGATCTTGAGTGTTGTAACTGGCATCGTAATCAGACAGGATGTCGAGTACCTCAGAATACATATCAATCAAGGATTTCTAGGAAAAAAAATGGTCAGAGAGAAAACACAACCAATTAACAGAACAAAGACTGGTTTTCAGTCTACTTCATGTGTATATTCTATGAACTCATCTGCAAAAATGTATTTATTTTCTCCTGATGGCTTGAAATCTAAACTGTCTATACTGCAGCAGAGATCTCCGTTTTATGAAGTACAATACCAAGCAAAGCCACCCCTTCTCTTCCTTGAATGAAAATACTGCAGATGCATCTTGCTGAATAAGCAAAATGAGAGCTCTTATGTACAGTGTAACAGAACAAAAATGCTCAGACTTCAGTTTCCAAGTTAAGAAGCTAAATTGAGTTTCTTACGTTAAAAATCTACACTTGCATTTTCAGCTTGAACAGTAAGTGTTAATAAGGGTGTAAAACTATCAACCTCATTCTGTACAAATAAGAACACCTTATCTTCCAGTTCCCAGAGGAAAGAGGAAGATCCATATTGGTCAGTGATGCAGATTAAGGCAGAAAGCATCCATTTTTAAAATGCTCAAGATGTTGGCAGACAAAAGCAAAAGAATACTTAGTTCAATCTCCCTGGATTTATACAGGGCTGTTAAAAGACGTTTCCTAACCCTGTAACCATATTTCTACTGAACTCAGCAAGACCTATGGCAAAACACTGGATGTGTGAGAAGAGTTGGAAGTATATCTATTAGAAAATACAGTGAAGCTACATCAAAAATCCAATCCACATTTCCCACTCACTTAGGTAAGTTATTTAGTCAGACATGGTAACCTCATTGTGCTCTTCAACTGAAGCCATTTCCAATAGTTAAAAAAAGTATAAAAGCCTTAACATGTAAAAAAGTTAGCAAAGATAGAACAACTGTTAAAAGTTAATCTACGAATTAACTACAATTTAGAACAGAATCATGAAAAATGTGACATAATTATATTTCAGTGGTGATCTGTGACTCATAAGTACCTTTAACTTCCTCTGATGAATTCCCTTGTCATCTCTTTGCAGTACCAATTTTCTTAGTTCTTTGTTCTCCTTCTCTAATCGCTCAAGCATCCTTTGATATTTGAGCTACAAAACAATAGTACAAATATACTCTGGTAATTTCAGAAACAGTACATTCACATGAGCAAGTTCTTCAGGCAAGTCTTTCAAAGATATAGAAACCTTTGTCACCGCTACAGTTTATTAAAAAACCAAGATCATTAAGAGAAGAATGTTAGGCTTTTTTCCAGCAACACAACACCTTTGCTTAAAAAGCTTTAATAAGATCACAATGTTCAAATCTAGGGATACATAAATCAATCTTTAACGATCTTAAACAAGCACCATTTTCAAAGGAGCTACAGATTCGCACTCAGACAGAAATTAAGTGTCAGTGGAAACTGGCTGTTCAAACAAAAAGATTGCAGGGCTTCAATCTGAATTTGCAAGCTTAGTTTAGACCCTTTCTTTACTATATATATATATATGAAGATGAGGCATTAATATAGCTCCGATACCTACTCTGAAAACTGTTTTCTATGATGTAATGATGTATTTGGCATGAGTGTACTTTTTAAAACACAGCAACTTTTAAGCTGTTATAAAAAAAATAAATGCCTTAAAAAATAATAAATATATAAAAATGTTAGAACAATATTAAAAAAAATCCTACCAATAGCTGTCATTGCTGTTCAAATTTTCTAGGTTTTGATTTACTTAAAAGGACATCACTTCGAACAGCACCATCCTCTTCAGCTTCTTAAAGGGATTAAATGTTCTCTTAAATCCCAAACAGAGGGCAGAGAAAAAGCTTTCAAACTACTCACATCAATTTTCATGCTAAATAGTCCAATCATAGAAACAGCTGTAATTGAAAGAACTGCTCACTGCTTCATAATACACAATTTTCATGGAAGAAAACAAAAACAGTACTTTGCTACCCCTGAATGCCACTGAATGTCTCACCCCACATATCCTATATGATGTCTATTTTTCCACCTGGACCTCTGATGAGTCAGCAAATGCACTTAAAAGCTTCTTTACTAGAAATGACATTTTCTAAGATTAAGGGGTTAAAATATAACTCCTTAACAAGTAAATTAATTTCCTTTCTGCAACAAATGTGCCATTTAAACATAGAAGTTATCACAGATATATTTAGAAGAACTGAAGTTACAAAAAAGAAAGTAGTAGAATGTTATGAGTAAAATTAACACACATAACAACTTAAAAACTGGAATCTCACCACTGTATTTATGCAACACTCTTGGGCTAACTTTACCTTTCAGGAATATATAGCACTGAAGGCAAGGAAGGTATTTAGAGAAAGTAAGATTACACATTTGCCCTATTCTTATACTCCCTCCTTGCATTCTGACAGTCATTGTCAGAGAAAGAACAGACTGGACTGACCTTTGGCTTGTGATACCAGTCAACTCCATATCAATAAGCTCAAAGTTTGAAAAAAGCACTGCATTTTTACCAAATTTCTTCAGGTGCACTTCTGTCTAGTAAATCTCAGCCTGCTGCACATAAATCTCTTCTTAAGACATCAGTAACTCAGAAAAATTACCTGAGTACGTAAAAGTTCTTCTTGAAGCTGATCAATCTTCTCTTTGTCAGAAACCTACAAAGAAAAAAAACCGTGTCTACTAACTCATTGTTTAGTTTATTCACTGCAAGAAACCAAATCACATACTGGAAGCTTAATTCCACGTAAGAAAACTGACTTTAAAAGCAAGTAAAATTCTTCAATTAGCATTTGAGATTTAACTCTGATGGGAAGTTCCAACTGCAACAGGAGGATCATATTAAGAAAAAGAAGTCTGAATTCAATACATGTGAATGCAAAAATTAACCCTTCAAGACTTAAAACTAGAAAAGTGATCTTAGGATAAAGCAAACTACATGGTGCTTACAGTTTTCTGTCCACTGCCCTAAATTTAATTTTTGTTGTCAACATCGAAGGATGTATGTATGTTCATTTCCTAAGTTAGCAAAATCTGAGTAGGATATAACCACTAAAACACCTGCTTGCTACAGAATACTTCCAGACAAGTATTCATTATTTTTGAATCTTCAACGGATTCTTATTTTGCATTTGTTTTTCTGAATTATAATACTAAACATGCATGCACAACTTCATAAACTGTAGTTAGGACAGTCTTGAAGGATTATTTTAAAATATATAAATTATACTAAAAACTGGAAAAATTAGGACATTATAATACAAACATTTCGAGGTTCAAGGTATAAGTGCAATAAGATAAGGCAATTAGAGCCATTCTTAGTCAAATATTCTCAAAATACATTCATCAAGATGTAGTAAGTTGTTCAAAACTTCTTTTAATAACACAGAGGCAAAAGCATAAATGGTGCAATACAGTGTCATATGATGTAAATATTTACAAGCAACATAAAATCTGATGGTTGACTAATTAAATATTAAATTTAGAAAACTAATAATCTGAAAGAACAATATAGGTAGAAGCTTCAATATTTAAACAAAGCATATGTGACATTTAAAAATCAAGTTAGCTTCACATCAGAAAGCATATTATCTATCATGCAGAGGACAGCTGTCATTTAGACACAAATCAATTTAGATACTATAATTTCACATCAGTTGTTACACACTAAGAAAAAAAATCCACAGTTATTCACAGTGATTTATATTATTTAGCTATTAAACCTGTAATACACAGGATTGTGTATTCATGAATACTCGAAGAATTCACTTCATAGAAAGCAAACCAAGCTGACACTCCCATATATATCAATTATTTTCTATTCACAAACAACAAAGAGGAAGTGCTGTAAACTGACTTCCTGTCCATTTCTGTTAATTAGTTCAGTGATAGCAAAAGTGCATCAGAAACAGGGTTAGTTTAGCATACAGACAACTTCACGCATGCAGCCACAACGTGGTATATGTAAAGAAGCATTTACATATACACACACCTTAAACACCTCAGACACATAAGGGGAAAATAAAAATAGAAGGGCAAAGAGGATGGGGTGGAGAGTCAGAAGCAAGAAAATAAAGGAAAAGACAAGATACAGATTTTCAAAGCAGTTAGCATTTTCCTGCTCTCTACTTTTAAGCAAGCTGTTCCTCAAAGTACTTCTGGGGCCTTGATGAATCTCTGAAGTACAGATTGTTGACACGTTGCCTCTAACCACGAGTGCTTTTATGTACAGTATACCTTTGTTAAACACAGCAAGCAAAAATACTGCAGAGCTACATGTTGCAAGATCTGAAGTATTATCTAGAATTATTTAGCATAAGATGATTAATTCTAACAAGGACAATTAGGTAAGTTCTGTCAAAAATAACAACATCTCTAGAATTATGTATATGCTCCAGCATTTCGTTCAGGTGTGCTTTGCATGTTAGTACATGCAGTAATTTGAACATGTAATTCATACTACTGCTAAAAACTTTTACGGTGCCAATAAAAGCTGAACTATCGCAACAATCTGCAGTGCTAAATCATATGACTAATCTGTAATTTCTATTCACAAAAAATAAAAAAATCAAAATGTCTCTATATAGGCACATCAGTATTTGTTTAATTCAGTTCAGTTTGTACATCAAGATTCCTCCTTCTTTCCCCATTGTCACCATAAAGACTTATGAGAAACGAAAACTTTACTGCCCTTTATTAATCAAGGGTTCCTGCATAGAGATGTAGGTACCTCTTTACTAAGATTACCAGAAGCTCCTTATGCACATTTTGCAGTGGCTGCTTTCCAACAACCTTTATCACACATTGTATAAAATAACTGCGTGCCTCTGAAAATTCAGTACCTCTGATATCCCAGTTATTGGTTTTGCATATTTTCTAACCAGACTATAAAAAATCTAAATTGATCATCTACCAAAAAACTACAATGATTTCCAGTAATACAAATTAAAGTATCTAGGACCAGACAAAATGCATGTAAGTAAGCAGCCATGCACAGAGCAGCTATACAAGTCTAATCAATTATATTGCTAAATATTTATCAAAAGGTTGGGGGAAAAAAAATAATAAAAAAAAAGCAAACAGTTACATTTTTGTTTTTAATAACCTCTCCTGGCTGTGAGGCTGTTCTTACCATTATTTAATTTACAACTGAAGTAGATTTAATACTGAGTAATTATATTAAAAATGGAAAACATGCAAGTAAATTGGACAACAGAACTTCCAAGAACAGAAATGAAATTATCATATTCTCCAGCAGACAGTCAAGCAAGCCAACTCACTTAAAAAATAAGCAAGGTTAGTTTATATCCTGTCAAAAGGGCATACGATGGCCTATTTCAACGACACTAACAATTTCTTCCTCCATAGGCAATTTGGATCAATGACTGGAATCTTGAAGTTATATTCTCATATCAAGATATTAAAAAAATAGTTTTCAAACAAAACTGAAAGCTCCTTCAATTTGTTTCAAGTAAAATTATTAATGTGACAAGACACATTCCTTGTCATCAGGCATGTATGCCAAAGAGCACATCTGAATGTGAAATTAAAACTTTCTATATACAAGGACAGTTAGACTTCCAACACCCAGAAAACACAGAGTACCTGCCTTGGAGGACATTTACAAAGACAGCCCTTACAGTTATGTCACAGCTTAGGAATTGCAGAATTAGTTGCAAGAAAGCACTCAACAAGGTAGACTTTCACTCAGAAACAAATGTAATATCAAGCTCATTTTTTTCCAGATTGCATTTATTAGGCTGATAAATTTTTATATATCGAATATTGTATTGCCTCTCCAGTAATTTTTACATCTTCACACATTTTATTATAAACTTCAAGCTCCTATTCCATACTTCCACTCCCTCAAAAAACTGCATACAATCTTTGTGATACAATGCCTAGATCCATAACTCAGGACAGAATACATCACTGCTCTTTTAAATCCAGACAGAATATTAATTAATAAATTTTACAAATGAAATGAGGAAAAATTGCCTTTCACCTTTTTTCTTGTTTGTTGGTTCTAATTAAAAGAAACATTAACACATTAGAGTGGCCAGGGTTTGTAACTCTAAACCATAAAAAAATAACATAGCAAGGAAGTAAAATATTTGAATTTATGAATGCTACTGTAGTTTCAGAGAACTGTGATTTCCTTTCTTGTTGACAGACTACAAAGCATAATAATTGCAGCTATGCAACTATGTCTAAAAGTTTAATTCACATCTGTGTTCCTCTTTCTGTGGGAGTTATCTTGAGATGCACAGAAGATAAAGTTCTGTATGCAGTGTTCAATTCCAAAGCTGTTGAAAAATATGAGTAATCAAAAAGATTTTCTGGGGACACAGAAGCAGTGAAAGCAGCAATGTAGTTAAGAATTATAGGTTGTAACAGATTAGACAGCCAAAATATCCCAATTTAGGAAGTTTTTCCAATTCACCTGAATTGTATAATAATGAATAAACTGATCAGAGCTTAAACTAAGTAAAATTACATGCAAATGTTCAACAACTACAGCATATCAGTATAAACTGTCCTTTATGAGGGAAAACAAAGGAATACCTTTGATAAATATATAGTAAAGACTGTTAATAACAGCAGTATTTAATTGTCCATGCAAAAGTGTTTCTAAGGAGCTGCTGTAATTTTCAGGTTGGTAACAGTACAAAGCAGGAAAAAATGTTACCAGAAATATATTGTCTGTAAATAACTATACTCTTATAAACAGAGCTACTGTAAGTAAGCAACAGGAGAGAAGACACTTGACATTTATTCATATACTTTCCTTAAATGCATTTTTAATGCATGTACTTTAAAATAACAGTTTTTATAGAGGCAGAGAACATACAAGTTCAAAGTGACACAAAGTACCTGCTCTGCTTTTAGCACCTTGCTTTAAATACAACTTGGTTAAACTGAAACAGGACTTCACATCTGTAGTGAAGTTGGCTGTAATAATTATTTGAGCCCATGATTTAATTAGTTAGATTTTTCTAGCTTAAATGCAGGAGGCTGAAGTATCTGATTAGTGTGAATACAGTACACATTTTCCCTTAAGCCATCACCTTTCGCTTCTGCTGGGAAGAGCCCATGTTATATTGGCCACCGGCTCTGCGTGCTTCCTCTTCGTGCTGCTGGATTTGCTGTTGTAACAGTATGAGTTCACCAAGCAGGCCCTGCCATGAGTTTACAATAAAAAGGAGAGGAAAAATTTGGGGTGTAAGGAGAACAAAGTTAAACCAAAGGGCATGACAAAGACAAATGAAAACCAGGTATGAAAGGGTCAGTTCAAACAAAAGTGAAATTTTGTTAGCGAGATCGCTTGCTAGCCATCTGGGTGTGGATATAGTCAGTGAAACCATGCATTTTGCAAATCCAGGTAGAACAAAACAATAAACATTTAGTTATATTTTATAATTATATTCAACTTTAACTAAGCAGCTAAATCTTAAATTCAGCTATCCTGGTTTTTAGCTATTCTCTGAGGTTTCAGAATTTTATTTCAATGATTCATGCAAAAAATTCTCAGCAATTTTTCACAACTTAACCATATATGTATTTAAATAATGTCTTTTGGATATTTCACACAAAGCTGTGCACAACAGCTAACAGGCTCAACTTTGTCCGCAACATAAAAGTTCACATTTTATTCTTATTCCCAGCAACACAGTCAGTTTATAGAAAGATGATTTTGCCTCCTACTTCACTTTCTCAGACTAGAAAAGCAAAGTAGTTTCTAAAGCATAAAGAAAAAGCTCCCCCTCTACTTCTGTAACACTGCAGTTTAAATTCATGCTGTCGTAATACTTCCTGATCATTTCCAAGTCCCTGAAACATAATGCTTACTCATGTACTCCAGCCTTTCTATCAAGCTTAGTTTTCTCCTCTTCTCCATCCACACCAAATACTCCTGTAATGGTAAACTGTCTTTCAAAATTAGTTTAGAGATACTATGCCAGCAGCTACCAGAACTTTATGTACAACTTATTTCAGAGAATGTAGACAAAAGTATTAATGAGTTATTTAAATAAAGCTATTTAAAAAAAATATTCAATCATCTTCTAAGAAAACACTTGGGGAAATGCAAGGTTTCAAAACTGCACTTCAGAAATCAAAACAAACCCTGAAATAGAACTTTGGTGTAAGAATTCAAGACACCTGCCATCAAGTAACACATCTGTAGCATGGAATACACAGGCATGTACACATAAGGATAAACAACACAGAGAATACATAAAAGAAGAGAGAATCAAATGAACAAATAAAAACACCTGTTAAATAGTGATTTTGCTAATATTTCAAGAATAGAAAAATCTTCACATTTGTGTTTCACTGAACCACTTTAAGATTTAATAAATTTCTATACCGCCAGACTAGCAAATGCATTAGAGCTGCACCAAGAACTCAGCCAAAAGATTTAATTCCTATACAGCAGCAAGGACAGCTCACTGTCACATTCAGTATTAGAGAAGGAATAATAATCTTTTGCCATTTTGCACACAAGGAAACTTTCAGTATGATCCGAGAAGAGTCCCTTTAATAATTATGTTATGGGTCAAGAAAATAGAAGAAAATCCACTGAACAAAGCCTTCCGTGAAGGCCTTTTAGCATTTAAACAGGAACTGTAACAAATGTTTGAAGTCACCAAATCTAACTATCTAATGTGCAATTAATAAAATACTAAAGTAAGAAATACAGTAATTTAAGAGGCTTCTCAGTAACACTTTCTTCTTTGCATATATCAGTCAATAATCTTATTTGCTCTGTTTTCTATTTCTTACTTCAAAGGTTAGCATTAAAAAAAAAAACAAAAAACAAACCAAAAGTGAAGAAATATAAAGAACCTTAAATAACACAGAACTATACACACAACAACCAGGCTGGTATGAACCAGGACACAAACAAAAATGTTTGTTTTTTGCTCTCTGTCTCTCACTGGACACTACCACTGTTTCCTCCCCCAGAAAAGTAATCACTCCAGTGTAAAACTGCATTTACTTTAAAGAATTTTATCTAGACAAATAAATTAATGTGATTTCAAAACCCCAGCTGTTTACATTACTATTTCTGTTACCAAAGAAATAATGTGAAGAGAGTAACACCAGTTGACACAGCGGCATAAATCCTGAAAGTCATCAGAGAATCTGGGTGCACAATAAAGGCAAAACAAGTGCTGATATTGTTACTGCATATGCTTAAAAAAACCAACCCGAAACAAACCAAAAACAAACCACACAAAAACAAGCTGACCCATAAATCCCACAACAAAACCCAAAACGTTCTCTTACATTAAAAGTTAATAGGCTGTATTTCAGTTGAGCATGACTACCTCCTTAATTTAAAACTCAAGCAACCAAAGCCCTCTCTTTTTGCATATGCTGACTCTTTCCACTTTTTCCCCAGTAGCTGCAGCATGACTATTCATAAGAAAAGCTAAGCCACAGTAAGTTCTTGCAGGAAAAGTAATTAAATTTTGAGGGATGTAAAGGAGTGAGCATGATAAGGAAGGCAAAGATATCAATTTCTAAGAATCTGAATAAATGTCACAATTTTATACAGAGAACAAATCTGGGAATTAAGTTGGGAATACAACAGTGCTATGAACAGAAAAAATTATGGAAACTTTAATGCAAAACATGCAAAAAGAATGACTCAAACGAGAATCTTAAAAAAAAAAATCCAAGTCAAGGAATTCTTCTTAAAAAAAAAAACAAAACAAAATAAAAAACACTTCAAAAGTTTCTTTTTCACCCTCTAGCAGTAGCTGTAGCAAAGAACTGCAGAATTACTGCGCTGCTTACACTGAGTGAAAGTGACCCTATGCTGGCTGAGCGAGGCCATCTACACACTGCCAAATCCTCAACAGTGGATTCAGGTTCAAGGCATGAAATTTTATCAAAGCACCAAAGGCAGAGAAAGGACTGTGTGGTTGGTTTTGAATTATTTATTTGACTTCTAATTTCCAAATCAATACTCAAGTCATATTTTTCACACACACTTCATCACAGCTATAACCGCTATTTTTTATATATATATATATAAATATATAAAATACATATTTTTATTTGGCTAAACTTTGGAATTTGCTTTAATAGGAAGCTGAAATTGTTGAGGAAATTGGAGACAATACTGCAAGATAATTGTCTAAGAAGTTAACACTGCTATTTAAAGTGCAAGCCTGAACTAGCCCCACCCACACAATAAAATATTTTACTACATTATAGCTTTTATAACTAGCCATTTTAACTCAATTATTTTCAAAAAATTGTGCCTTTTTTATTAAATAAGAGATTACAAGATAAATACATTAGGCGGCAAGAAGCAGAACAGCCTGATTCGGTGTCTGGGACAACGTTTACTCTCTCAAAGTTATCTTCCCAACTTACTGGTTTCTCACTCACTCTACAGGAAGTTTTTAGAGACTCATCTGAGGACCACGTCAAATAACAGTTCGACAGAATATTCCTCCAAAGAGGAAACCCTAGATTCCTTTACCAGTTACTCATCTTTTCCACAACTGAACAAAGAAAACCAGCTCATCAGACACATTTAACACCAAGCTACAGCACTTTATATATCCATACAGTCACAACTCTTAAAGTAGCATTAGCTGGCAGTGGAAAGCATTGAATGAAAAAAGGCCATCTAATCCATTGTCTTGAAAATAATAATTTTGCTTGTCAGTAAACTAAGTGATTAAGCTTTGCTAGGTACTCATATGTGCCTTGTCTGAAATGTTATGACCAAAACCAATCATATTAATTAGCAAATCAACACTTCCAAGCATAACATATGGAATATAATTGGAATAGCAAGAATTAATACATCAGACTAAATTTTCTAAATCATACTGCCTTATTGTGCTGACATTTTCCATATCACAGCCAAAGTTTTGTTGGCAACATTCAGATGCAGTTGCCACTGCATCAAAACCAGACCATAATAAATAATAGTGATATTACTGGTATTCAGTAAAAATCTCAGTTAATTTAGTTTTCAAAGACAATAAACTAAGATGGCCACTTCTTCACAAATCAACAGTAAAGTATTTTTTATGTTTTAAACTCTGAAACCTGTACTAAGCAATCACTCAGGGGAAAATAAAATAATACATATAGACACTTTACAAAGGGGAAACAAAAAGCCAAGTTAATTCTCATCACTGTTCTAAAGGGAAAAAAGCACTTACAAGTGAGCATTATAGAGGTTTCACTACATAATGCCATGCAGAATTAATGCAGAATAAATGTATACATGCCTGCATATACAGAAATGTCTTTTATGCAAAAGCCCAAGTTATAGTTCAGACACTTTCAGTTGCAAAAATAATTACAAATTCCCCAGTATATATTTTCTTCAATTTGTAAAAAGAAATTTTAAAAATATACACAGGAAAAATGAAAGGCCTTTAAACAAAGAGCAACATTACAATTTAGGAATTTAATAGAAATAGGATCAATTAAAAAAAAGTAAACTTCACCTTCTTATCAAAATACAGTAGCATATTTTTCCAAAATATAGTAACAAAAATGTGATGTATGCTCTACCTAACTAAAGAAAGTAAAAAGACAAACTGCTTTAAGAAACCTAAATTCTTTATAAAGGCAGAAATCCTTAAGTAAGAATCACAATTGTGAAAATGCCAACAACAAGGCTGCAAGCAGAGATGCTTGAAAGTAACTACAGAAGCCTACACCAACTTTGGTAATAAGCTATAAACTCAAGTGTCACTGAGAACATGCCCTGAAAAATTGCAGATGCACACAAAATACCCAAAATAACATTCTTATTACAAACTACTTTTCTTAAGAATGTAATTCCTACAGATTTTTATGTCTGCCTTTTGTTTTACTTACACCAAAACATTATCATTGTATTCTTTATATATTAAAACCAACAATGCATACTGAAGTAATTTCGATTGATAAATGCTATTCAAGCTGCTTCAAATAAACATCCACAACTAGCTACTGAAGCACTTTTAAAAAAAATTACCTTTAGTCAAGACATTTTTAGTTTTGAAAGAGAGTAATTACCTTCTTGAACTGTTTCTCATTGTCATATCCTTGGTCAGTAGCTCTGAATGCTGTTTCCCCTGGAGAACCTAGGACATAATTACAGAAACTCATTATAATATGCAAAAGGTACTTAAAAATTCTCAAACTACACCTACTATAATATTGAAGTCTCAACCCCTACGTATTATTAATTCAACAACCTTTGAAGTTCCTATTAAAAAGAAGATTTATCTTAAAAAACTGCAAAAGAAATTCTGTTTAAAACTTGTGAAAATTTTATGTTTGTGACTCAGATTAGTTACATCACAAGGCAGCTTCAGTTAGACTCTAAGTTCTGTAAAAATTTCAAAATTAATTAGTTCCGATACACACGAAAGGATAATACAAATTCTCTTGGCATTACTGTAACGAGAAAAAAAAATGTTCTTTTTATTGTAATGACAGAGATTTTCAAAACAAGCTTCTGGAAAATGCCTGAAATAAAAAGCCTCTACTAATGACTGTGACAGAGAAGTAACAACTATTAATTTATTTATTCTCAATGGGAAGGATCTAAGTATTTCTAAAATAGTTGGAAAGTATTTGTAAATCAATATTAAACTGCTGTAAATATCTGTGTTTACATTGATATTCACTCCTCTTAGTATAGTAGGGTTTTAAGTTTGTTTTAGAGAGGCAGGTTAAGGGCAGTAAAAAGGGCTTTTACACACCTAACAACAGAAGTAGATCAGAAGCTTCTATGACTTCACTAACCAAATTGTAACCTGTGAAAAATCAGCAGAAGAGGGGAAATAAAAATTATAAATACAAAACAAAATGCAAACAAAGATGAGGGACCTTTGTTTCATTTGGAAGACCATACAATCATAAATGGCACCCATGCCCGTGGGAGGACAATAACAAATAATAGGTGACATCTCACAACACCAGTCAGTAACATCATGATTTTAAACAGCCAAAATACATAGGAGATTGTAACCTACTTGTCACTCTGTTAAATTTGATCCCTACTTAGGCACTTGCTGAGTTTGTAAGATTAATAAACTAGTTCCACCATTGACAGTATTTTAAGAAAATGAAAATACACTTCTAATGCACACTGATATGGAACTATTTTTGAAGACACTAAGGGCAGTGACTATAACACCTCGCAGACATAATCTTTCACAAATACGCTAATTCTTAATTATTAAGGTATATAGGAATATATATTAAGGAATAATCTTGCTTTTTATTACAAGATGACTGGGTGAAATTTTGAGTTGGGATCATTAGCAAGTCAGAGATGATGATTACAATTCTAAGGTACATGAGACACAGGTACAGACATTTCTAAAAAGCTCACCAATCAGAAATGTCTTACTGAAGTGCTCCAAAACCTAGTAGCCACTAAGGCTGATGGAAAACATTATTCAATCCAAAAGAACACCTTTGTTACAAATCTCTTATTTTACATGCTTGTAACCTTAAGAACCATTATTCTTAATAACCTAGCTCTTTTCTTCTGTAACAGCTGTGGTACTGTTACCATCAGTGCCATTCTTACCTTCTCCAATTCCCAGCTGGACATGTCCAGCTCATTTTTATGACTCATTAAAGCAATCTAGCTTTCAATCTGTTTGTTTAGAGTTATGCGAGAATTTTACTTTTCTATTCAATTTCGCATTTTCATTCTCTTTGCTACTAGAATTCTTGCTTTTAAAAATACATTACACTTACCTGTGTCCATAACACTTTCACAAGAGATATTCAATGGAAAGTCATGCATTTTCAGGATCTGCTTTCTTTTAGTGTCTAAGGACATATCTGTAACCTCATCTTGTAACAGCTTATGTTTCCAAAATTAAAACTAAGCTGAAAAAATGTTCTCACCAGGAGAAAAAAATCCTTTCAGTGAAGTGAAACTCTCTCCAATCTTGTCAAAGTCAGGCAGAATTTTGGCAAGGTCATCTGCATCAGGAAGGGCTTTGATAAGTTTTTCTAGGAAAACAATACAAGAGTTAATGAGTAAGGTTTTTTCCCCTACTACTTCTGTGAAGAAAAATGGTTTATGCTATAAACCCTAGCTGATTTTTAATTTATTTTTTAAGTAATGCACTTCGCCCCATTAGTGTTGGGAAAAATTATCAGATCCAAAAAACCAACTGCTTTCTTAGACTTTGAACTTCCGGGTAAGTTGGTTGCCTCAGGTAGTTTAAAACTGCCTAAAACCTATTGCTGCATTTCACTACCACATTCCATGTTATTCTCTCACACATTTTGTAGATGATGTTTTAAAATTACACAAAACTGTAACTAAGCTCACCTCTTACATATTTTAAGAAAAGCTTATTTTTCAATTTCATAAATAAGTCAAATTTGTAATCCTTAAAAAAAACCCCAAAACTTATTAGCTTAAAAGTACTGTAAAAATGTAGTGTCCTCTAGCAATAAAAACAAAATATTTGTCAGTTTTTCAATCTCTGCAATGCTCATGCATGAAGTAAAATCTTATGCTTTTTTTTTTTTTTGAAGACCACCACCTTACAATCCTGCATATATAAGTAACTCAGTCCTTGTTTTTCAGATTTCTATCTTTGACCCAAAAATATCAATAAACTTACTGTAACCAGAAGGTTCAGAAAAAGTCTATATTTGCAGTTTTCTTTTCTCCTGCATCTTCAAGATAATTTTGTAGACAGGTAGGCTCACTACTGCACATTTTCAACAGGTCTTTTACTCATACATATCTTTTACTTATTTATTTATATTTTATACTTGTGTGATAGGTATAGGAAGAACAAACTTTATGCATACTACTGAAACCTGTGCAAGTCCCCTTGATCATGCTGCAGCTCTTCTTTCAATAATAGGATTACATGGCCCTATGAGAGGACCAAGAACATTCTCAAATAAAAGGATGAATTATGGATTATCAACGCTGAACAATGCTTAATTTCTTTCTACAAACACACTGACACAAATACCTTGGTAAAATACACACCAAACACTAACAAGTTCACTGAAATTAAATCTATAAAGATAGCTACTGGAGAGAGGCACTGAAGACCTGCACCCTTAAGTTTTATATGTGCTAGTCTTTATATACAGTAACACTTTAGCTTTTGTGATACCAAAGTCAATATGTTCATCAAGCTCCCAAATGAAGTCAGGAACAATCCACTTATATTCATCGAGATCTGGCATCATGTCCTTCCACTGATCATATGTCTAATACAAAAAAGAAAAAAGAATATAGAAGAAATAGAAAAATAAATGTACAGAGAAGCATATAAGAAGTCTATTGAAAAGTAATACCTACACATAGAACATATTAACCCACCATCTTTCAGCTATGAATAATGCTACTTGGATCTTTTAAAATCTATACTAGTTCTCTATGCAACCTTTAATATTTTTACTATTCCTCAAATTCACTCATCTTTATTGCCATTAGTTAATTGAACAATGAGATCTTGTATTTTTGGGTGTATATCAAGAACTGTTGCTTTGAAGCATATAATAACAACAAAGAACACATAAAATAGTGCAAGTAGTGTAAATACCTTCTTAGCTGTATAACCACCACCTACAGCAGATCCTAATATAAGATAGCGAACTTTAAGAAGCCTTGAGGCTAGTCTAGCTAGCCAAAAGTTCCTGTGGAACTGGTATCCATGTTTTACATTTAAAAGTTTTGTTTTGCGTAGGGGAAGACGATTAAGAGAAGAGAACAGCTTAATGGATATCCTTAACGGAGGTCTTTGAAATTTTGAACTTGGATAGTAGGGATGATGTATACTTCGGGAAACAAGATGCAAGTTTTGAAGTGGTGATTTTCTTTTTATTCCATAGCTGCTATTTGCAAGACTCCGGCAGATGACACTACAAGAAAGAAACAAAAACTCTAAGTAACAGATTTCCTCAAAACACCGTTAACTCAATAACTTCTTTAGAAGCAATTCACATTACATTTTAGTTGGTTACAGATAAATTAGAGCATCATTATGAATGTTCAACTTTCAGCTACTACTGGTATGCTGCCAGGAAAATAAAAAGCTGATGCTTACACCATAGAATAGTTAGGGCTGGAAAGGACCTTAAGATCATCTAGTTCCAACCCCTCTGCCATGGGCAGGGACACCTCACACTAAATCACACCACCCAAGGCTCTGTCTAACCTGGCCTTGAACACTGCCAGGGATGAAGCACTCACAACTCCCTTGGACAACCCATTCCAGTGCTTCACCACCCTTACAGTAAAAAACTTCCTCCTTATATCCAATCTAAACTTCCCCTGTTTAAGTTTTAACCCACTATCCCTTGTCCTATCACTACAGTCCCTAATGAAGAGTCCCCCCCCAGCATCCTTACAGGCCCCCTTCAGACACTGGAAGGCTGCCATGAGGTCTCCTTGCAGCCTTCTCTTCTCCAGGCTGAACAGCCACAACTTTCTCAGCCTGTCTTCATAGGGGAAGTGCAAAAAAATTTTGGGAGCAGGACATACTCAGAACTTCAAAGCAGCAACCTGTTATCTTACGATTACTGAATTACATAAGGAAGAAAAACTAAGCTTTCAAATTCCCATTCTGAGGTCTTTCTGAAAGCACTTCTGCTTCCGAGCAGCACGACTAGAGTCACAACACTTGGTGTGTGCTCCTCCCACCCCTGTTGACACAAACCCTCTTCAGCCTCTTCCAGGAGGCTGCCCACAGCTCCAGCCACCCAGCACCAGCGCCCCATCATAAACATCATTAATGAGTATAGCATTTCTAGTGATTACAGAAATAAAACCTTAAATATCACTTATAAAGTCTGTTATAAATCGAATTTAACTTCCACACTGGACTAAGGCAATTAACATGCCTTTGATAAAACACAGTTTAGACAAACAGCAAAGAGTCCACAGAAGACTGTGACCAACTTGAAACATAAAACAAAACTTGACAGTTTGGCCTATCTTGTTATTCAAACAAATTTCTAGAGAACGTTAATTTTGTAGAGAATTTTCAAACTTCAAAAAAACCAATACACAAACAAAATTCCTTTGCAAAGTACATTTGTTCTTTTTTGACAAAGCAGATTCTCCTTAGAAGCTGAAGCATTTATTTAATGACATCTTTCAGTTCCTTTCACTATTGCCCAGAGATGTGGATGCTCCAACCCTTGAAGTCTTCCAGGACAGGTTTGATGGGGCTTTGAGCAACCTGGTCTAGTGGAAGGCTGCTGCTGGATGCAAAATATCAGTGAAGTTATAGTGCCTGAAACCAGTGCTTGTCCCTTGATGGTTTTTTTCAGGGTTTTCAATATTATCAAGTGCATTTACTTACGAAGGGGTCAAATATAAAAGAAGTGCTTCATACCATTGAGAAGCCACATTATTTATTCAGGAATCCTAAATCATTTAAAATTAACAGATCTTAAAGAGAGTAAGAGAATCATATGAAATGAAAAATATTACAGGATTTTCTAATAACATGCTCTACAACCTATACAGTTCTTTGCCTTGAGATTTTCTAGAGATGACATTGTCTGTGACAGGCATGTTCTTATTGTCCAAAGAAGTGGAAGACTTACAAAAGCAATTTTAAGCCAGAAATTGAGCTTTTGGAAAGTAAGTTAAAAACAGAATTTTGTGAATTGAAATACTTTCCTCTCTTAAAAGACCAATTCTGCCAATGATCTATGTTTAGAAATTTCCCTTAGTGTAACTGAAAGCTCAAAAAAGGGAACTCCTTTGACTGTTATGAAAGTCAATGTTCATAAAAGTCACTCTGATTTTGAAGGGTATCCTCTTGCTGCTATATTACACTATCTAGAAAGCTGTGCTCTTGCAATAACAAACTCAGTATCTAGGAAGAGGATAATAAGCAGGAACAAACTAATCTCTAAAGTGGTAACAAGGTCCTCTTTTTTGACATGGAACAACAAGAGCCTGGGAAATTAACCACAGATAGTACCAATACCAAAGTGGCTATATAACAATAAAACGTAACATTGCTTCCATACTGTTTTGTTTCCCACTTTTAAAAAGTGTTTTTAAAATCAGGGGATGGTAAGCCTGTAAGAAGAAAGCTGATGACTGGGATGTTATTTCTTTTCTTTTCCAGTCACCGCCATTACATAGATATTTAATCATTTTCAGCAGAGACCAAGTAGCAGCATATACTACAGCAGCCACTTCTTATTGCTAGTCTTATCTACATTAAAAGCATTCGTACTATGGTGTAAGTTTCTTTTCTATGATTATTCTTTTAAAATAAACTGTGTTTTACAGCATTCATTCTCCAAGTTTAAACTGAAGGAAAAATTGAGTTCCACCACAAATTATTGTCTCACGAATTTGAACACTGCTGAACCCAGGACATCCACAAATGCCTTTTGAGCGCTACACATATTTCAAACCCTACCTGCTTTTATTGCACATGTAAGACCATATAATTAATTAAAAAACCCCACTACATCATTATACCTTCTGTTGCTAAAAGCTTCTCATGAATATTGACCAAAAAAAATCACATTCAGATCTTCACTGAAAAGTACACCTACACTGAAGAGGGTGTCAAACAATACTATTAAATATTTCATGAGGCCCAAATGTAAAGCATCTGGAAAGCTGTTTTTAACAACTGTAACAAAACTTAGCCTTCCAGACATGAGTAGCTCTGCTGTCAGAATCTGCCTAATTTTACAGGCCTGCAACTTGACTACTCTTGCATTGCACTAAGATTACAGATATCTTGTAAAACAAGAAAAAGTAGCCTTTTACTACTGATATCAAACATTCCACCTGTAGGCTATACCTAATATTTTACACATACTGCCCAAGAAATCCCCACCTCAGCTGGCACAATTTTTTTTTTTTTTTAAAGACAGGATATATACACTTTTAAAGGTTATGGCTATTAATTATGACTGCAAAGCAATCTTTCATATGTAACCCCACAAAAAGCACTGAGGTATTTGCTTTCTCATTCAGTACTATGCAACACTTATTTTTGTACTGCTGCTCCTAAATCTCCCAGAACATTGTGAGATTACCAGTCATTCAGTTCCACTGCTCCTGTCTAGAATCGTGCGGAAGAATGAAGAGAAACAGGAAGAATGCAGAGTAGCTGCTGGGAAGGACCAACATCTGGACACGGAGGTGACCCGAACTCCCTAAGGCAGCAATGTAGAAGGCCCAACTCCCTTCCACATCGCACCCCCTCCTTCCCCTGGAGCTGAAGGATGGGGAATTTCCCCGCCCTGAGGCAGCAGGCCTCAGGCTCACCCCTGCGACAAACACACACACCACACCACCCACACCACCACCACCACCACCACCACCACTACCACTTCGCACCCCGACCTGCTGTGCTGCTCCGGCCTTCCCCGCGGGCAGCCCCATTCTTACGGGTGCCCAGAGCCCGCTTAATCGTGACGGGTGCCACAACAGAAAAAGCACCTGGGGCAGAAGCCCCGCGGTCGGAAGAGGGTCACGGCTCTGGCGTGACCGTCACGCCCCAAGAACCAGGCAGGCCCGCAGCGGCCGCCCTGAGCCCTGCTACGGCTCGTCTCGCTCACCAAGCCGCTGCCGCCCGCGTCCGCCACATTCTAAAAGCCGGAGGGGCCCGGAGGAGCCGGACACCCCGCGGCCGCCTACTGGGGCTCAGACGCCGCGCCTGAGGCCCCGGGCTGCCGCGGGCAAGGGCAGGTGAAGACGCCGCGGCCGCAAACTGACAGGACTGCCGACGCTTCCGGGCACCGGGGTCAAGGCAGCCGCTCCGGCTGGAAATCGCTCCTCCCGGCGCAAAGGTTCCGGGCGCGGCGGCGGTGAGGGAGGATTTTGAGGGGGTACCGCGGGGGGATTGCCTGATCTGAAGGAGCCGGGGATCCGAGGTGTTGTGGTTTCTCCGCGCCCAGGTTCTGTGTTCTGTTTCACACCACAGCAGCAGCAGGGGCAGGCCCCCCGCTAGCGGCCGTGTCTTGCCCCCGCCGCCTGGGCCCTCGGGTCAGCGCTGGAGAGGGTGGCGAGGCCTGTGAGGCCTGTGGTTGTACCAACGTCTTCCACTGTGCCTAAATAAGATTCCCAGATGAGTTCCTAGCTGTTGTTTCGCTGAGGAAGTGCATGAAATGCGTGGAAGAGCTGCCCTGAAAGCTGGGAATGTAGGAATTATATTTTCTCACGGGAAAATATAAGGTGCATCCAAATGGTGTTCTGTAAGTTGCTGCAAGGTTTTTGCAGAGAGGACAACGTCGAAGCCAGAGGCAGAAGAGGAATCAAGAAAGTTCACCAGATCTGTCTGGCAGCCCTCGGACAGGATCACCTCTAGTTACACCATTTCTGAGATGCATGCCTTGCTGCATCTCGGTACATAAAACCCACAGGTGTTGGAATGTTAATCTGACGATGCAAGTGCTTGCAAACAGTAATATAAAGGTTTCCTTCATGCTTAATTTGAATCTTTCTTGCAGCAGGTTAATTCTATCCACAGTTGACATGGAGAATACGATCTTCTCCGTTTATGTGTTTGAAAACTTCTGTAATGACTCCTCTCACTCTCCTTTTCTTTAGATTAAACAACCTGAAGTCCTTCTTTATGTCCTGTGGACTGTCACCAGCTGGTTCACAGCTCCCTTTCTGTAATACACCCAGAACTCACATGCTGAGCTAAACAGAAAAAGAGGTATAGAGCGTTTTATAGGTCAGGCTTCTGCTTATATAGTGATGTTTTGTAAGAGCAAAATAAGCTACACAAGAATGACATAATGCATACATGTATATACAGAACTGAGATAAAAGAAGGGATAAGGTAAGGCACATGTTTTTCTTACGTACATTTAGAATATATATTTATAAATTTAAGGGGCTATTTTTGAAACCTTACCTTTATATTTTAACTTGAAAAGTTATTTTGTGGTTTATATCTATTTTTAAATTCAAATTTCAATTTAAAAGCAAGAGTGATGATACTGCATAGTACATGTAATAGTACATAGTCCATAGTACAAATAGATTTTTATTTATAAATTGATACATAATTATTAGTTTGAAAAGTAGATGGCAGAATATAACTTAAGGTCCAATTTCAAATGCTTTAGCGGTTTTTTCTCAAGGTGAAAGTGAAACTACTTAGAAAAAATTAACGAATTCCACTGTCTTTATTGCTTTTAGATTACCATATTTTGCTAGAATATTATGACAGGTTGCCAAAATATGGGAATGATGAACGTTTGACACCTTTCATCTGTTTTTAATTTCTTTTCAATTGTAAACATATAAAACTCAGTAATAAGGGTAATCTGTAGAAGCAGAAATTGCCAATAAGAGCTAGACTAAGCCTATAAAGAGCATGCTGGCTGGCCCAAATGAAAAAGATACGGAAGGAGTAATGCTGGTGCTGTGCTACGTTCCTCTTGGCATGCCTTTTACAGCCATAGTGTCCCTGGAGCTGTAGATTTTGTGGATGTCTGAACAATAACCCTAAGCCCAATTTAACCTGCCACCATGGAGATGAGGCCTAAATCTACACCACCTTGGTTTGTCCAGTTGGGAAAGTTGTGGAAGGAGTAATGTTGCTGTGCCAAGCACCCCTTGGCATGCCATTTAAAGCCCCAGTGTCCCTGGAGCTATAGTCTTTGTGAGCCTCTGAATGCTAACTCTAACACTAACCCTAATTTAGGCTAAAACCATAGAGATGAGGCATGCGTCCCCAGCACCATGGCTGAGCCAGTAGGGGAAGTGAAGGAGTAACGCTGGTGCTGTGCCAAGCTCCGTTGGCATGCCTTTTACAGCACCAGTGTCCATGGGGCAGTACACTTCTTTCAATATCTGAACGGTAACCCTAACCCTATCCCTGTTTTCCATCAGCAACATAGAGTTGAGTCCTACTTCTGCTAGCACCACAGCTGGCAAAATGAGAAAGATGTGTAAGGAGTAAAACTGGTGCTGTGCCACACTCCTATTGGCATGCCCCTTACCCCACCAGTGTCCCTGGAGCTATAGTCTTTCTGGATCTCTAAAAGCTAACCCTATGCCTAACCCTAATTAAAGCATCCACTGTAGAGATGTAGAGATAAGACCTATCCCTTCACACCATGGCTGGCCCAAATTAGAAGGTGTGTAAGGAGTAATACTGGTTCCGTCCCAAACTGCCCTTGGCATGCCTCTTAAAGCCCTAGTGTCCTTGGAGCTGTAGTCTTTGAAGATGTCTGAATGCTAACCCTAATCCTAACCCTAACCCTAATTTAAGCCAGCACCATAGAGATAAGTCCTACATCCCCAACACCATGGCTGGCCCAAATGAGAAAGGTGTGGAAGGAGTAATATTGGTGCTGTGCCATGCACTTCTTGGCGTGCCTTTTACTGTCTCAGTGTCCCTGGAACTGTAGTCTTTTTGGATCTCTAAACTCTAACCCTAACTCTAATTTACATAAACAAGATAGAGTTGAGTCCTACGTCTCTTGCCCCAAGGCTGACCCGAATGAGAAATGTGTGGAAGGAGTAATACTGGTGTTGAGCCAATCTCCTCTTGGCATGCCTTTTGTAGCCCCAGTGTTCCTGGAACTATAATCTTTTTAGATCTCTGAATGCTAACCCTTACCCGAACCCTAATTTAAGTCAGCACCACAGACATGATTCCTACATCTGTGACACCAAGGCTGGCCCAAAGAAGAAAGGTGTGTATGGAATAATAATGATAATGTGCCATGCTCATCTTGGCATGCCTTTTACAGCACAAGTGTCCCTGGAGCTGTAGTCTTTTTGGATCTCTGAAATCTACCCTAACCCTAATTTGCATTGGCAACATAGAGTTGAGTCCTACATCCCTTGCACCATGGCTGCCCCAAATAAAAAAGGTGTGTAAGGAGTAATATTGGTGCTGTCCCATACTCCTCTTGGCATGCCTTTTACAGCACCAGTGTCCCTGGAGCTATAGTCTTTTTGGATCTCTGAATGCTAACCCTAAACCTGACCCTAATTTTGGCCGACTCGCTAGAGATGAGGCCTATATCACCAGCACCACGGCTGGCCCAAATAAGAAAGGTGTGAAAGGAGTAAATTTGGTGCTGTGCCACGCTCCTCTTGGCATGCCTTTTACAGCCCCAGTGTCCTTAGGGCTACAGTCATTTTAGAACTCTGAATACTAACCCTAACCCTAATTTAAGATGGCTTCCCAGAGATGAGGCCTTCATCCCCAGCGCCATGGCAGACCCAAATAAAGTAGGTGTGAAAGGAGTAATACTGGTGCTGTGCCACGCTCCTCTTGGCATGCTTTTTACAGCAACAGTGTCCCTGGAGCTATAGTCTTTTTCAATCTCTGAATGCTAACCCTAACTCTAATTTCCACTGGCAACATGGAGATGAGTCCTACATCCCTTGCACGATGGCCGCCCGAAATAAGAGAAAGGTGTGTAAGGAGTTATATTGGTGCTGTGCCAGGCTCAACTTGGCATGCCTTTGCAGCTCCAGTGTCCCTGGAGGCTATTGTCTTTTTAGATCTCTGAAAGCTAGCCCTAATCCTTACCCTAATTTAAGACGGCACCCTAGAGGTGAGGCCTACATCCCCAGCACCATGGCTGGCCCAGCTGGAAAGGGTGTGTAAGGAGCAATATTGATGCTGGGCCACGTTTCTCTTGGCATGTCTTTTACAGCCCCAGTGTCCCTGGAGCTAAAGGCTTTTTGGATCTCTGTAAGCTAACCCTTACTGTAATTTAAACAAGCAACATAGAGTTGAGGCCTACATCCACAGCACCATGGCTGGCCCAAATGGAAAAGGTGTGAAAAGAGTAATATTGGTGCTTTGCCACACTCCTCTTGGCATGCTTTTTACAGCCCCACTGTCCCTGGAGCTATAGTGTTTTTGAATCTGTGAATGCTATCCCTTACCCTAAGCCTAATTGTCCTGGGTTCAGCTGTAGCAGTCATTTTTCTCCTTCTTAGTAGCTGGTGCAGTACTGTGTTTTTGACTTTCAGCCTGAGAACAACGCTGATAACACCGATGTTTTTAGTTGCTGCTTAGTAATGTTTACTCTGACTAAGGCCTTTCTGAGTGTCATACTCTGCCAGGGAGGAGGGGAAGCTAGGAGGAAGCAGAGACAAGACACCTGACCCAAACTAGCCAAAGAGGTATTCCATACCACAGCACATCATGCCCAGTATATAAATTGGGGGCAGTTACCCGAAAGGGCTAGATCGCTGTTCAGGTCAGGCTGGCTATTGGTCGGCGGGTGGTGAGCAGTTGTATTCTCTTCCCTTGTTATTTCCCTTATCATTATTATTATTGGTGGTAGCAGCA
>WYDI02038878.1:4826-16398 GCA_009867235.2 Psittacus erithacus | reverse complement strand
TTCCCCATCCCTCCGGGAGCCGAGGGAGGAGGTGGGGGGGCAGTGAGTGGGCTGTGTGGCAGGCCTAAACCACAACAGGACTTTACTCGGGTATTTGACTGTGAATTCTGCTATGGGATCTACCCTGCTTAACTTCCATTTCTGGTTTGCACCTTGATTTCAGACATGTGATGAATATGTACTCCTAAACTAAGTACCTAATTTTCTCATACAGGAGAGAGAGAGGGAGAGGTTAGAAGCCCCAACGGGCGATTAAATCCACCTGTGTTAGTTATCCAGTTCCATATTTATGTGTCCAGGACTGAGTGTCAAATCACTGAGCCCTGAACTTTAACACCTAACAGGGGGAAGGCTGAATCACAAAATATTTCCAATAAAAGCTTATTAAAAATATCTCTTAAAAAAAAAAAAACAAACATAACACAAATATTTAGTCAAGCTTCTGAAATGATCATTTGTTAGGCACATAATTAAACAGTGTAACAACAAATTATGTCAGTGAGTTTAAGAAACTGAAGTTCATACTATAATCTTCGCCAGTTCAAACTAGTTCACAGGTTCTTCTTTAATGAATGTCTATACCAGACTACTTAGGTTTTAATTTTAAACCCAAACCTATTGGGAAATAGCAGTGGGCATGAAACCACAGGGGAAGTTGTCACTGAGCAATAGTGCATACAGTATGGAACATGGTTATGGTTAAACACAGCAGGAAATGAGCTCTGCACTTCATTTGTGTTACCACTTCCATCAGTAACAGCAGCATCTCCATGGTGTACGATTAAACCCTGCTGCACTCCTGTAGAGAAAGTGTGGCTTCCCCAAAAGCTTCTCATAGTTCCAAGCAGGAAATAGAGAGAAACCCATGCAGTATTTCTCTGCTATGTTATAAAATCCATATCCTATTTCTCACAGCTTTTCTCTGATGTTCTTAGTCAAGTTTCCTTTGATGAGTACATCTGCAGATCTCAAAACAGACTTGAAAACAGTTCCTTACACTAATCATCTCCATACTATCCTGTACCCAGTTTTACTGGGAAACTCTGTGTGAATTTAGAGACTATACAGGTTTGGTTTTGGTTTTGGTTTTTATTTCTTTTTGTTCCCTGATAGAGTTCAAATACTATGACATGTCATACAGAGGAGCAATGCTTCTTAGAGCTTGATGCTACCCAAAAGCTGTGAACACAAAACTTCTGCCAGACTTGATGTGATCAAGAAGAGGAAATATTCAATATTAGCAAATCCATAGCTGTATAAGCCCGTCACTATATATGAGTTTAAAGATCAGCACAAGTACACAAAGGGAAATGTACAATAGGTCCTGACTCTGCTTGCCTGTAATTGTTGACAGGGAGCACAGGAAGCATTGGAGGTCTGCCTGGCGATAGACACTGAAAAAAGGTATACAGCAAGTATACATTCTGCCTCGTACTACTGACTTGAGATGTGTTATACCACTTTGGGAATATAGGGTCTGAGGTTTTAAAAAAATGAATCTAAAATTACCTGCAGCATTGATTAACCTTTTTCTTAAGGAAAAGAAGAATGTATATAGGCCAGAAAAAGAGAGGAAATAATAGAATAAGTTTAAAGGGAAGAAGCCAGAGAGCAGGCAAATTCAAGCAGCTGGACACAACAGGGAGAGTGCTGGTCTCTGAGAAAGTCTAACGTCTGCAGAATTAATGCACTGTGTACAGAGCTGTGAGCCCAGAGAGGACTACATTTGGAGAAGTATACAAATGAAAGCTTTCCTTTGAATAGATAGAAAGTGGCCATGCAGCTGATAGAATTATTTCTTTCTGATGCATTATGCTCTTTCATAAAAAAAGATGCTTTATTGAATAGAAATGTCTTGGGCTTTTCCATTGTGATCCCTGCAAAATATTAACTAAACAACATCACATCAATGTTTTTTCTACTGCACTACTTTCACTGTATGTAAAACAAATTCTGTTTCCCTTATATGTTTGGAAGAGTAAAGGAGATTTTCAAGAGTTAGAGATCTATGACACAACTTACAAAATTAATTTATTTTTTTTTTTATGAGAGAAACACAATTAAACATGACTTTAAGATGCTGTCAATAATGGCCAAATACCTGTGAATATACTTGTTATGATATATAAATAAGTACATTTACTATTGATAGACAAAACAAACAACCTTCTGGGCTTCAATCTCTAAATATAATAATATGTAAAATGTGCATAAGACAAAAAAGGTTTTGCTTAAAATTAGCAATTATTTCTTTAAAAAAAAAAAAAAGAAAGAAAGAAAATTGCTGGAATCCTACTGGAGTGGAGATATACTTTTTCATATTTGATGCTGAATATGTGCAGCTATTTTCAGAATGTCCAGTTATATGATACTATAAATAAGTCTACAATTTGCATTATAACAAAATCAGCTTAAATATTTTCTACTGTACATTTTCTCAATCATATAAAAGATGTTTATGATCTTAGACCACTTCCTGAATCGCTTAATCCATTACTTTCATTCTCTGTGAGTTTATATTCATCCAGTCAACACACTTGTTCCTTCACAAAATATTTATAACATTAATTATGGTGGGTTCTTTCAGAGATGCTATTATGAATGGTCATCTGCTTACTAATTGTGAGACTTAACTTATCCTCTATTTCATCCTTTTATGTCTATTGATTATTCTATCAATCTTTCTAGTCACTGTGTGCTTACTCTTTTGGACTTGTAACAGAACATGCCTTTTATTATTTGCTTCTGTAAGTTTGCTTCAGACACAAGCATTAAAAGCTGGCAATGTGCATATTATAAAGTCAACTTTTGAAATTTTATTCTGTGATAAGCAATTGATCTCAGATAAAGTTTAATTTATCTTTATAATCCAAAAGACAAAAGATTAAATTTGGAGGAGAAAAAGTGTGTCATTTTTTCTGAAGAAGAAATAAAGATATAGAACGATGAAAGAACTGTCTATGAAAAATATTTAAAATAAGAGCATATAAGGCTGGGTCTGGGAGTCTCATGAAGTAAAATTTAACATAATGAAGAATTACAATTGTCTGAATTTAAAATGTCAGATGCAAGAAATGTCTCAAAATAGTCTTCTGATTGTACTCAAAAGACAGTGGCTGACTAGTGTAGTGTGAGTGTACTGAGCGCTAGAGATGCAAAATATTATACTTCAAGATGAAATACATGAGAAAACAATAGAGAGATAAGATATATAGCCACTGACACTACAAACACAGTATGAATTCCTGCACATTAAAAAGCCCTTTGATTTCATGAGTATGCAGGAATATCTAGGACCTAACCAGATAGTCTCTAAAACTTTTTATCTTCTCAGAGAAGATCCGGTGAATAACAAGGTTTGAAAATAGTAATGTGTGAACTGAAATTTGGTAGGAAGAATATTCCTTTAAAAAAATCTCTTTTAAGTAGACGAGAAATGTTTTGGGTTATTTTTATGATTTCTACAGCTGCTCAAAGCATGTGGTAAACTTTATTCAGCCTTCTATCCCCTATTCCCTTTCAAAGCTTCCAAACCAACAATAAAAGTTGTTCTGTCTTTTTCTAAGCAGATTTTTAATGCTTTGGTTATCCATGTAAGCTCGGTTACTTTTAGATAAGAAAACTATCAAACAGGACTGCCTTGCAGATAGCCTAATTAAACCTCAGCAATTTTTATATAGAGGCTTAACCACCCTATCTTTATATTCTAGAAATAAGCCAGAATAAAAGAAATGATGTGACAAAAGACAAAAAAGTTTTTCTAATAACTGAACTTTGCAAAACTTTGTATCTTCAGTTATATATTTAGTACATAAATATTAGAGCAAATATAGTGACATAAATAAGACTAATAAAACAGCTTCAGAAAATTCAGTCTTGAAAGTTGAATGAAAATTTTAGTTTTGTCTCAAGGAACTGATTCTTTCTAGAAAAATAAATTTTTTTTTTCACAATTTTGTATTTAAACCACAAAATTCTTAGTAATTAAGTAACTTTGGAATGTATATTTCACTATAAAGAATCTTCTTACATTCTCATGAAAGAGAAGTAGATTCCAGAGGCTTGGAGGTTCATTGGCAGAGTAAAATCCAATAGAATATGTTTTCAGTTACCAGCAATAATTTCCAATGGACTTTTCCAAACAATCAGTCAATTAAAAAAAAATTTACTGGAAACCAATTTGTATGCAACTGCAGTTCAGTTCATAAACCAAATCTATAAATAGCTGCACATATTCAACAAGATTAATATTGACCAATTCCATGTTTAAAAAATAAAGAAAAGAAGAGAGAACACTTAAGTAGCTTTTCTGTGTTTAGTATATGAGCTGGTCCTTCTAATGACACAGAAGTCTTCATTTTCCCCTTACAGTAAAAAAAAAAAGCATTTCATATATATATACACACATACATATGTATATAATAGTTCATATAAAACTTGATATGACCTTCTAAAAAAATCCCCCATACTGCTAGCAGGGTGGTTTGTTTGCTCTTTTTTAAGACCAGAGTTTTTCTGTATTGTAATCAATAAACAGGTGGATAGAGTTACTCTTAAAATCTGAAAATCTGATTGTGGAAAATGGGAATTTGCTACTCAAGCACATTAAAAATTTTTGTTAGTCCAATTAATGTTTTAGTGTTCTGGAATTCTGAGTTCATAGAATCAGAATGGTTTGGGTTGGAAGGGACCTTAAAGATCAGCTAGTTCCAGTCCCCCTGCCATGAGCAGAGGCGTACTCCACTACACCAGGTAGCTCAAAGCCCCGTCCAACCTAGCCTTCAACATTTCCAAGGAGGAGGCATCCACAGCTTCTCTGATCAAACTGTCCCAAAGTGTCACTACCATCATGGTCAAATTTTTTTCCTAATACTTAATCTAAATCTGCCTTCTTTCAGTTTAAAGCTATTCTCCCTTGTCCTGTACTTACATGTTCTTGTAAAAAGTCCTTCTGTAAGGCTGTTAGAAGGTCCCCCTGTAGCCTTTTCCAGGCTGAACAAGCTCAACTCTCCCAGCCTGTCTTCTTAGGACAGGTGCTCCAGCCCTCTGATCATCTTCATAGCCCTCCTCTGGACTCACTCAAGCAGGTCCACAAAAGAAATAGAAGCAGAAAAGAAAAAATACCTGCAAGAATGCAGCATTTCAGAAAATTTCCAAATAGATAAAATATTTTGGAAGTGTTGATCAATGAACATCTTTTTTCCCCATAGTTTTTAGAGTTTTAACTTTCAACAAATTAACTTGCATGTACATTAGAGAGTATCTTCTCCCCTCAAACCTGTTTACTAACATTACAATGTTTTTTGTAATGGGAAGAAACATGAATGTAAGTTAATACTGAGTTCTTAAAACTACCTCTTCTATATTCAAAAAATAATCAGAATTTACTTTCTTGAATGGGAGTGAAACTATATACTTTTTAATGATTTCTTTCAAATTTCAAGGAACACAAAAATTTGTGAATTAGACATTTTCTCCCTTTGTCTACACGAGGCAATGCTGAAAAACATCCATCTGAAGTGCTGCAAGGATCTAGTGATATATGTGTGTTTAACAATATTAGTTTTCTGAAGTTGTCATGCATGCACTGGAAGAAACTAATCAAGACAAACTTTCATGACCTGCCCTCCAGAGATTTTCCCTGTTTAAAACATATATATATTGATGTATTTTAGGAAAATAGTCCTGGTTTACTGCTTTTATTTTTTTAATATATTTTTTGGTATTTTGCATGGCTTTCAAAAAGTACCCTGAAATATATTTGTCTTATTAGTTGTACAGTGATTTACAGTTGAAGTTATGATTCTAGTGGCAGTAATCAATATCACTCTTACCAACTGATACTAGAAATATTATGTTAAATGATGAATATCTAAGATTTTCATAGAACTTCCCGCTTTTGCCTCTCCCAGTTCAAACATAAATAATTCACCTATGCATTTCCACATATATTTCCATAGCTGGCTTTGTGCTAAATGTTGCTTTAGCATCTTTTCTCATTCTTTATTACTTTGGATTTACATAATAGTCCTATATTTCAAAGATATTTGAAGGAAAATTCTTCTGTGTCAAGAAAATAACTTTCTATCAGGGATAAGAGGGCATTTGAAATGAAAAAAAGTCAATCCACTGCATACAATTGAATTACTAATTGCATTCAGATCTCACTTGATTTTCCCTAACAGCAGGAACTTGTTTCCAGCAATCTCTGACATGAAGTTTGGCCCATTCAGAATAAACATATAAGTAAATATATAAATTGCATTTCAAAGGAAATGACTCAACACTTGTTGACCCATCACTAACTTTATTTAGACTGATTTGGTTGCCAGTTTTTGGAGGATGAGTCCAAGTTTATGCAAGGCTACAATAGTACTATGTAGAAAAAGCCTTTTCCTAAGTAACATGTATAAGTAACATAGTTTCATTGAGATGTAAGTTGATGATGAGAATCTGAGAATATTCATTAAAGTTATTTATATAACAAAATGCAGCTTAAATAAGTAAATTAATACCTTTAAAACATCACAAAAAAAAGAAAAATATGGAATCCAGATTCATGTAGGTGCCTGTATGTACTGTTGGGATTCTTTGTTACATTTATTTATTCCATGTTGAATATATGAGCTAAACATTATATTATTTTCAAGTTTTATTTTATGTTTCTTCTGATGAGCTAAAGATTTTCCTTGGTTTATTTAAAAAACTGAAATAAAAATAACGTATTTTCCTCATACCTTCTTTCAATTTTAATGTGAATATTTGATTCTGGATCATTGTTCTATGAGTCCTACTAAAAGCTAACTTTCTGTCTTGAGGAACAAAAAACCAACCAACATTACCAACTATTTTTTAAACTGGTATTAAACTGACGAAATATAGATGAAAAATAATTATATAGCTAGGGCTAATATTCATATGAAGACATGCCAGAAGAAAACTTCAGAATAAGGTAAAGGTAAGCCATGTATATACAAAAGGGAGATGCCTAGAAAGTTTACTAAATACATAGTGATATATAGAGAAAAAAATGTATTAATCCTGGTGTAACAAAAATTACAATGGCTTTTGATGAAATTTATTTCTGGTCACTTGTAAGGTACTGGGTCAATAAAACATTTTAAATTGATTGGATCTAAGTCTGTTGTGAAAATCCTCATTTTTATCTGCATCTATTATTTGAATAATGATAGTTCCCTGGATGCCTGAAATTCATTGAATAACTACTTTGCAAAAAAAATGAAAGGTATTAAATCTTTTTCAAGTACATTGATGCAGTATTTTCTGCATATTTAGCAAATTATTAGTAAATAACAGTAATGAGTGTTGCAGGATTTTGTCAATAAAAATGTGTATTGTAACTTGACATATTAGCATGTAGACATTAACAATATCACATTGAAACAAAGGATAATGATTAAAATAATAAGGTACTTATGGTTCCAGTAATGTTTCAATTGAATGCAAAGTGAGAAACTAGATATAAATCAGGTCTATGAGATATTATTCCTGCCCAGCAAGCATGTGCGTATGCACAGATGCAAATATGTACAGCTCCTGTGCACTGGTTTTTAAGCGACGCATATTTAGTGTTTTCACCAAAGAAATTCTTGCATATTTTTTTGGTCTTTATCACACTTCAACCTATCTGCTTCATTCCTTCATCTTCTTAATACCTTACTACTGTTTAGGTTTTTATTATTGTTTCTGTATGTCACATTGGATCTAGTATTTTATTTTCCCCTTTGATTCTCTTTTTAAACTTTCCCCTAAGGAAGCAGACTATGACAAAAACTGTGATTCTCCAAAACCTAATATCACAGGCAATCAGCATAACAGAATTAGTTAAACTAAATGTATCAGGACCATCTGGCAAATCTCAAAGTAACACCATTTTATCTTTATTAAATAACATTATATTCTCTGATTTGATTTTTTGCAGCATCTGCTCAATGCATCACCTCAAATTTTCCCTTGTTTCATCAGGAAAATTGGAGGGGGAAAAATCACTACAGGAAAACATGTCTCTGAAAGCTGAATTGTATTGTTTGAGAATTCCTGTCTCCCTGCTTTAGTGGATATGTCAGCCATTACTATCACCACACCAAATTACTATTTTTTTTTAAGCCTAAAGGGATGAACTGGAGTGATTAAATATTCCTTGTTAAGTAAAGCTAGCAGGTCTGTAGTTTTCTGGGTCTTCTTCTGGGCCCTCTTCCAGTCATCAGGGATGTCCTCTCATCTCCAGAACTTTTCATCTATTGTAGGCAGTAGCCTTGCAAAAATGTCAGCCACTTCTCTTAAATCTTAGAGTGGATTGTGTCTAGGCCCATAGATTTTTGTGGTTTGAGCTGTTTCTCCACTACTGGTGGGCTGACACATGCATTTTCATAGCTATCTTACAAGCATTTTCAGATTAGTAACAATTTTGGGGTTTTAGTATCCATAGAAAGGACAGAACTAGAAAAATACTAGGTGTTTCCCTCTTTTACTGGTCTCAGTGTAGATGAAAGTAATTTAAGGGGGCAGCTAATCACTGTGTCAGCTATATATTTTGCTAAGTAAAATACAAAGGGAAAGGGTAGTGGGCTAAAATACTAAATGCAGAAGTTCAAACATTTATCAAAGTTCTGGAATCTAAAAGAACCAATTCAGGACATACGTCTGAATGTGAAGCTCAGAGAAAGGGGTGAAATTTGCTTTGTACTTGGGATCTCTAATTGTTTAAGTATTCCAGAATTTTGAGTTTGAATAAATTGTGCTTTACTTTGTTTCTCTCTGAAATTACCTACAAGGTTTCTTAAATAGAGCACAAACTGTAGCATTGTAAGGAATTCTGCAAACAAGCAAGCTACCTGAAAGCATAAAGAAAAGCCATAGTCTTTCAAACCCCATCTATAAAAGTATAAAAACACGATTATACCTCTGAATTTCTTGTTTAATCTAACTTTAACCTGTTAATAAAAAATGTTTTATAATAGAGATAAGTGATAATACCCATGTACTTTATAAGGCTACTAGAATTTTAATATTTGATTTTTCAAGTTTCATAAAGTATTGTCAATTTACTGCAGTTTGACCTTGGCAATAAAAGTTTCATGAGAAAACTGGGCTCTTAAGCCTGGTGAAGAGAAGGCTACATGGAGACCTCATAGCAGCCTTTCAATATCTGAAGGATGCTGGAAAGGGGCTCTTCATCAGAGACTGTAGCAATAGGACAAGGGGGTACTGGGTTTAAACTAAACAAGGGAAGTTCAGGTTAGATATAAGGAAGAAGTTATTTACTGTGAGGGTGATGAGGCACTGGAACAGGCTTCCCAAAGAAGTGGTAAATGCTTCATCCCTGGCAGTGTTCAAAGCCAAGTTGGACAGAGCCTTGGGTGACATGGTCTAGTGTGAGGCGTCCCTGCTCGTGGCAAAGGTTTTGGAACTAGATGACCTTAAGGACCTTTCCAACCCTAACTACTCTATGATTCTATGATTCTGTCAGATAAAAGTGTAAGGAATCTCTTTGTCTTACAGAACAAATAAAAAATAAGAATTCTTTTTCCCTTTTAAATAATAATGCCAAATGCAAGATAGAAATACATTATAAGCTTATTTTATATGTTTCTTTAAAAAAAAGAAAAGAAAAAAGCCTACAAGAAGAACTAAAAACTTATGTAATTCCTGACAAAAAAAAATTATGGGTTTTACTGGCATAATTGTATTTCTGATACCATTATAAGTGTCAGCTACGCACTAGCAAAGTGTAATTATATGAGTAGAGTACAGTAATATAACTTAACTAATTTGGAGGCTGTGAAGCATAAAAAGTGATGAAATTAGCATAGATACTTGCCAAATCTGGATTGTAAATTCAGTGGACATGGGGAGAGAAAACCTTGCGATATCTTTTATTTTTAATTCAGGCAAAGCCAAGTTGGCTTTCAGGTGCAAGCAAATAAGATAAGTAGGTAAAAAACAAGGGAAATCATTAGTTTGTTGGAAAGCATATAGGCAAAAGTGAAGTTAAAAAAAAAATGGTTAAACTTGCACTTACTTAAAGTAGAAAGTGCAAGTTTATGACTTTACATGATCTTCCAGTGGTTTGAAGCTAGTCACTGGTGGGAGAAGAATGCACAAACTATTTTTCTGCATAAAAGAGTTTTGACAATATATTTTAGATGTCTCTGTTTAAAAGATTGATATTTTTATTCTAACTGCATAGAATTAAACTAGAAAGAACCTGTTAGGTTGAAATTAACAAGAAATTAAAAAATAACAAAGTTAAGAAAGGGTATGTTATTAAAAGTCTTTGATAGAACCATGGAAAAGCTGTTAATTGGAATATACTGTGGTTTTATACCTTAACTTTATCTGAAAAGCAGGAATGATTTTTCCCAGGACTAAACCTAGTATCAAAGAAAACCACAAAACCTTTAAATTTCTGAATTAAGAAAGATGAAGTACAGAAACTTGTCAGAGTGGTGTATGTATATACATGAAAATTCATTTAAGTGTCTGTGTGTAACAGAGAAAAAAGGAAGTCAATGAGATGCTGTTACAGCAAAACAGTGCTGGATTTTTGTTCCAGACAGAAATGTGATTAACTTGCATGAGAAAAAATGTAAAAGGCAAGTATCCAGAGGCTATGTGCATGAGTGGATTTATTTTTTCTTCTATAATTTCACTTAGTAATTTTTTTTCACTTTAGCTGTTGCTATTTATATTGAAATGCAGAAACTGTTCTTTACTGTTTGAAGCCTTTTTGTCAGCCACTGGTACCATATCCTTGAGTGAAAAGGCTTACGTATGTTGAAGCCAGTTGGTCTCATTATGACAGCATAGATAAATAGGTAATAGGAAGGGAATGAAGAATTATTTTATTCTATTTCAGAATGACTGAATATGCTTTTATACTGTGAGAGGTGAAGCACTGTCTTATGAAGGAATAGTATTTGAGATGAACTTATAGTCAACTTAAAGTCATTCTGAAAACATAACAAACACCGGCGGCAAAAGAGATTCAGAATGAGCTATATCTAAAAAATAGAAATGAAATAGAAGAGACTACTTAGCAAGTATGAGAGTTTCCTCTGCATAATAAGATGACAGTTATTCTTAAGAGATTACCCTCATTATCTTTTTTGGAAAAGAGATTTATTTTTTTAATATCAATTTGCATGCATGTAAAACTCATCTTCAACTAATAATTAAGAAAGAACTAATCGTAATTTTTTTATATTTTTTTAAGTTTTGGAAAAAGTCTTCTTGGTCCTTCCATTTCCTCTGGCTTTTGATCTGATGATGTATTTTACCAATGTATCACTAGGACAACAGTAATCAGAGCTCTTATAGATCATGCGCTGATGGCAGACATCTTCCTAGCACTTTTGTTCTAATCATGCAGCAATATAGTTTTCATGGTTTAAGCTTAGTCGTAAATTAGAAGACTATATAGCCTGCTCATTCCCCACCCCCCAGCCTATCCTTCCCCCCATCCACCCACTCCGGGAGGGATGGGGAGGAGAATGGAAAGAATGTAACTCCCATGGATTGAGATAAGAACAGTCCAGTAACTAAGGTATAA
>WYDI02038877.1:0-11559 GCA_009867235.2 Psittacus erithacus | reverse complement strand
TTGAAGTCCCCCATGAGAACAAGGGCCTGCGAGTGTGAGGCTGTTCCTATCTGCCTATAGAGTGCTTCATCCACAGATTTCACAATAATGTCTCCTTAATATTTTAAGGGTGAGTGCCAAGAGGATGGGGCCGGTCTCTTTTCAGTGGTGCCCAGCAACAGGATAAAGGGCAATGGACACAAACTGAAACACAGGAAGTCCCATCCCAACATGAGTAAAAACTTTACTTTGTGAGGGTGATAGAGCTCTGGAACAGGCTGCCCGGAGGTTGTGGAGTCTTCTTCTCTGGAGATACTCAAAACCGACCTGTATATGATCCTGTGCAGCCTGCTGTAGGTGAACCTGCTTTAGCTGGGGGTTGGACTAGATGATCTTCAGACATCCCTTCCAACCCCAACCATTCTGTGATTCTATGATCTCCCTTGACCATACTGGGAACGTAGAAATTTGGCTTATATGTCAACACCCAAATGTAGTGTCTCCATTGCAAACTGAATCCCACCCATGAACTTATATTCAAACAGTGTTGCAACTTTTTGCCTTGTTCTGGCTTTTTTACTGTTTATGCTAAGCCATTGCTTGAGAAGGTAAAAAACTATTATCAGGACCATTGTTTCCATCTTTTTCAGAACCCTGATTACTGGCATGGCTTCTGGCAGCATTGTTGCTTTTAATATAGATTTTAACCGGTGGCATTATGAACATCAGAACAGATACTGAAGTGGAATGAAGAACTGAAAGCCCAGGTAAAACTGAGAGCACAAGTGCTGCGATGAAAGGTGTAGTCTCTGGTGGAAAACC
Source organism: Psittacus erithacus (assembly GCA_009867235.2). Classification (NCBI taxonomy): domain Eukaryota; kingdom Metazoa; phylum Chordata; class Aves; order Psittaciformes; family Psittacidae; genus Psittacus; species Psittacus erithacus. The sequence continues at coordinate 10,758 of WYDI02038877.1, read as the reverse complement.
ACGTCTGCATTGATCTCCGTTGTACATTCCATTACACCCAGCAATAGCTGTACATTGTAGTCAGCAACCATTTTACTTTGTGTGTTTTTTCACAACTGAACACCAGCTGCTGAAAAGCAAGCTTGTATCATGTAAATTATATGAATTAGGAGATGTTTTGGTAATTATTTCATATATCTTTGTTTATTGAGAAAAGGTAGTAGGATGCTCCACAAGAGACTTTTGAAAATTCTGGGGAACCTTGATTCCAGTTATTTCAATGTTTAGGCTTTGAACCTAACATGCATCCCATCTCCAGCCTCTTTTCAAGCTGAGATAAAAAAAATACGTTTGATACTTTGTACATCAGATGCACATCTTACCTTTAAAGGGATACTTTTGTAAAAGTAAAACCTTGTATAAAGAACAAAACTGTTTCTTAATTTTATTGTGGAGTTACAACTTGCATGTACTTTAAACCTGAAGTCTTGAAGGAACAGGTGCATTCACGTAAATGGAACTGGAGATCTCCTAAGGATACAGCTTACATTAAAGGGTTGAATTTGGGTGCAAACAGTAATTTGACATTTCCACCAACACTGGTTTGTTTTTTGGTTTTTTTTTTTAACTTTTTGAACCTAAACTTTACCCCTCTTAAGTGGAGTTCTGCTCATGAAGCATTTGGATAAAAAGCCATCATTTGCCGTATTCATACTTTATACAATAGAAATTAAATTCCTTCCTTTAAAATTCAAAGACTAGACAGAAAGGGAGCAAAGAGGGAAGTTCAGTTTAATGCTTTGCAATGCTTGATGACTCCCAATACAGGCAAAGTACTATACTTCTGGATTATTAGCAAATCATGGGCAAGAGAGCCCCCAGTGATTTTTTTTCCCTTATTTTTGCTCTGAGCAGCTTGGTTTATTTGACAGCCTTAGCTTGATTGTAAAGGTGACTGAGGTTATTCTTTTCAGTACTTCTGAAAATCTCACCTGAAGCTACTCAGACTAAGGCACTTCATGTTCTACAATACTGTAATGATAACTATTGGAATAATTTTCTGCACATTGTACTGATCAAATTACACACCCAGGGGTACACACACTTTAATTCATGTTTCTTCTTTGTATATTTGGTGACTGTATTGTCATAGATGTACATATTGTGTCGGTAGGGCTATGAGGCATGTAACAGGAATGTAATTTTCTCAGAATTTACACTCACTTGCAGTCATTTATTTAAAAAGATAATGGATTCTTTGTATTGGCACTTTGCACCAAAACATATCATTATTTATTGATGTGATTACTTATTTGTTATCCACCTTGTATTAGTAAGTTTAGCACTGATTTTCCTTCTTCATTGTTGTTTGTATTTATCAGATTCTGAAATCATGGGGATCAGTGTAATGATTTAAGTTATTCATCACCCATCTGTAAGCAATATCTTGAGTTTGTAGCTTAGAATTGGGAGACTATTGAACATCTGGAAGACAAGTTCATTTCATCTTAAGATCATGGTGAAATATTTTGGATATATAAATTCCTTAAGCTATTGTAACCATGTTTTATTGCAAAGATGTAAAATATGCCAGATGTGTGTGAGTTGGAAATCAAAAAGAAAAATAAAATATGCAAAGAATTCAGTAATTGTTTTTCATTTCAATGAACTTTTTGTCAAAACATTCACATTACCATTAGAAACAAACAATTATTTTAAGAAATCCTCTCTTATATGATATGTATATGCCAAGAATTATGCATGCCTGGGTGGCTGTATTTCCTGGGGTCTCAGGAAATAAAACAGAGGTTACAGAGTGTGTTTTACAACTCTTTTGATTGTCAGTACATGAAGAGAAGCTACTAAAAATACTTTGATCAGCAGAAGTGAAGAATCAAAGCCTTTAAGAGATATTGTGGATCCTTGTGAACAAGCAATAATCTTGTATAATAGACCTCTCAGAAAGCAAAGGTCTGATGAAAGCCATTTTGGGTATCTCTCAATGTCTAATAAAATGGAATTAACTTCATCTTACTTGGGGCATTGAAAGTTAGGTATCCACACTCCCTGCACAGCAGAACAAAACAGGTGAGATAAATTGCCTTCTGGAAATGCTGAGGTCCCTAAAAATGTTAAAGCAAGTAAGTGGAGATAGATAGTTATCTAAATGTCACATGTCTAATTTAAGGTAGCAATGGTAAGCAAGATGCATTCATTATGATTAGAAAACCCCAGATTGACTAAAAAGCGGGATAACAACCAACACTTCAATTTGTTGCCCCACTCATTGCCTTTCCACTTAGAAAGGCTGTTCTTTAAACAATTATCAAAATGAACTAAAGCCAGTATTTGAGACCGTTTATTATAATACAGTCGACATTCTAGCAGATATCTGTTTATAAAAGCTTTTGAAGTAGATAGATAACCTAATTTGATTGTTTTGGAGAGATGAGAAAGGAGATGTGAGTATGTTAATAGTGGCATGTGAAACAGTTGATTGACATGCCGCAACCCCCATTCCATTATTATGCAAGTGTCACCCCTACTGTCATATTTGATTCAACAAATCGATTAAAAAAATACACCATTGCAGTTAAACAAAAAAATAGTATTACTGTAGTCTTAATTAGTACTGTTGTTTGCATGAAGTCTCTCAGCATTATGTGGGGTATGATTTAGTCACAGATAGAAGGTTTTATGCCCAAGCAAACTTTTGTATGAGAAATTGGCCATGGGTTACAAAAATAAAATCCTACTGCATGGTGTTCATAGTTATGGGTACCCAAACAAGTAACAGCAACAACAATAATAATGTGCTATCTTCATTATGGTTTAAGTTAAAAAAATGGAGTTTCCACAGAGGCACAGGACAAGGAGAATGTATTAACAGGCTGGCATAGTCACATAGACCAGCTTGATACAGTTTTTTGTGGTGAAACACTACTGTTGCCTTTTACTCTCTATTTAATTTCTAATTTTTTAAGAGAAAAATGTTACAATTGTGCCTGAATATTTAATTTTCTTTGTTGTTTTAGAGGTTTCCATTTGTTGGCATTTTTTTTCTGCTGGTTTGTTTGGGTTTTAATTTGTGTTACTTACATTAGCATACACCTATCTGTTGCAAGGTCTCTTAATGTGAAAAACCCAAAATGAAGAGATCTCCAGTTGTTTCACAAGACTATTCCAAAACTTCAGTTGCCCCATTTCTACCACAAAGTAAAGCTGGACTGACTTGCCCTTTTTACTCTATAGAAATGAGAGTTACTGATTCCAGGGAGTCTGAAACTGTTTGTGGAAGATGAAGCAGCTTTGACCAAACCACTTAAATGCAATCTCTCAACTCTCTATCTTCCAGCTAGCTAAGAAAGATGCAGCATTAGGAATACATGGTGCAACTAAAACATACCTGCAATGAAAATAATGTGCAGCTATTGGCTGTGTTCCTGCCAGTTAGTCCTAGGTTAAGAACTGGATTATGAGCCAATGCCAAACCAGAAGGATGATGCAACAGCAATAAGCCTTATTCCTTGCCCAGATGCTATAACTATCGAGGAGGATGCTGCTTTCTCTACAAGAGCAACAATAAAAGAAGGCTGCTACATTTTACCCTGAGAAAAGACTAGTTAGGCTCAATTTCCTGGAAGAGTCAGGTAAATAATGATTATGTTGATAGAGAACCTCATGGGTTGTATTTGTAGAGCTAAAAATTACGCCTGTGAGCAACAGTTGTACTGAGTGCTTGTTATAATACAGTGCATCATCCCTGCTGACAAGCAAGCAGGATGTTAGAAGCAAGCTTTGTGCTGCCAGTGATAAAAGCATTTGAAGCAGACACAGGGAGTGAAGGCCTGACTTCTGATAACAGCAAGCAAACCCCATGCAGATACAAGATGTCTAGTACATATAAATATTTCATTTGGAGACTTCTAGCTGGAGTTCATGCTCATATTTTCCAAGATTTTAGTTGTGGACTGGTTTTATTTAAGCTTTTTTTTTTTTTTTGGGGGGGGAGGGGTGTATGTTACTTGCAAACACTAAAAAAGAATGAACTAAAGATGATATTTAAAGAAGAAAATAAGTACTGGAAATGTATATATATATGTCTATGCTATACAGTACAGTTTATAGACTCTCTTAGCCCAGTTAGTTTTGCAACTTAGTTTTGCAAATTCTAGCTAAATTTCAAGATCTGCAACCAAAAAGAAAAACAAGCCTGGAGATTGCTTTCTTGTAAAATTTATAAGCTGTATCCTTATGATTAGTTTACAGAGGGATTTACATAGATGAAAATCTGCCAAACAACTGACTTGGTTTATGGGTCCCTCAATGATGACATCATGCCTAAACAGCGCTACTGCTCTGTATCATTATTTAAAAGCAATTTTCTGCCAGTGGCGCCCCATTTGCAGAAACAAGGACCTGGGTAGCTAACATGAATACCTATGTGCAAACTTTGGAGCCTGGAGTACTTTTTATTCATTAAAGGATTGACATCATTAAAGGGCTCTGTGTGCCAAAGGGTGCCCCAATGCCAAGCTACCTTCAGCCTAGTATTCCTAATATCAAGCAGAGAATATGCTTTTATATACAAAACTAGAGAAAAAAAAATCCTCTGTTGCCAGAAGATTACAGACAGATAAAAGCTATTAGCACCAGTGGAACTGACTTAAAAGTTTCATGTCTGTTTATACTTTGAAGATACTTAGTCTTGGCAGGATGCTGCAATGACCAAACCCTGTGGCAAAGCTAATCCTAGTATCCCAGCTGTGCAAATTTAAGAATGATATACTTAGTTTCTCTCACTGTGTAGCACTAGTGATTTCCAGAAAAGGCAGCGAGCACAACTGAAAGTGGTTTCAGTCTCCCTGTGCAGTTATACCTACAGATACAGTGCCCAGGGCTGTTCAGATACATTAGTTTGTACAGAGCTATCAAGCAGGAAATAAAAAGGTGCCTGTTGGCCAATGTCCCATCTTTTCAAATAATAATAATGGAAAAAAGAAACTGTTTTAGTAGGAAAGCAGCAGGACTCTGGGGAGGGGTCAGGGGCTGAAGAAAAATCAGAGAGGGACAGATTTCATCTACAACAAAACACTTGGTCCATTTCTTCCAAATAGGCCCAGAGTGTCCCAGCGCTGCTTCTGCAATGTTCCTTCCCTCTCTCTCTTTTCTCTGCTAGACCCTCTGACCCTTTGTTTTAAGTTGCCATGAAGAGCAGGCTGTAAGCTGGGTTTTCTCTCTCCAGCAATCATGTTTTGGTATCCACACATGCCCTTACTCCCCGTAACTGCCTCAGAGGGCTGAAACAAATTCAGCCTAAAGCACACACATGTGAGGCTCCAGGAGACCCATACAAATCTCTTCACCAAGGTACTTGCTGTCCTAGTGTGAATTGCAGGAGGTAAAAACCTGAAATGAAAAGAGTACCCTATCTTTCAGCTGTCTATTCAAGCAGAACCAGTGGTCATGTGGGAGTATTATTCTCCTAGTAATTAACACAGGTCAGAGCCCTTCTCTGACCCTAAAGCAAGTGGCATGAGTAGCCATGCCACCAGACTCCCTGGGACCAGCCTTTAACACATCCTAACCCATGCACGCTGCAGGGTGTTGTTTATAGGGTGGTAGATTAATTGCATGCCAGTTACACTGTGCAGATGAGCACAGGACAGTTCCCAAGCCTCTACATTTAATTGCTCAAGTTGCTAGCTATAGCCAAGACACCTACAAGGAGTCCCCTGACCATCAGCTTATCAACCATGTACTGCAGTCTTGATAGATGGAGCTTGGGACTTTGTATTAGCTTCCAGCCGCAAGACCACTCTATCCTGTTTAAACACTACACCCTGTGACTACACGTTTTGGGTCACTGTGTAGTCATTGGGTGAGCTATTGCAAAAACTCACATGAGAGGTGCTCAGCTCATTAAGACCTTAGTGCTTTTTGGCATTATCAGTCTCATGGTCCTGTTGTGTGCTACCTTATGTATACCTGTACATTATGGGAAACCAATATCAACTGAAAAAGGCTTCTGCTGGTCAGGGGTCCTCCTTGGTCATTCCTTCATGAAGTTCATTGATACCAGCTTCAGATCCATGAAACTGGATGCCTTGAAAAGTGGTGAAAAGGTATTATCACCGTTGCGATAGCTTCCTCCATTGTCAGAGCCTCATTGCAGAGGTTTATGCCCTAATTTGCGAAGTCCCTCAGTGGTAACAGCTATCTTGTGGGAGATAAGCCTGATTACCAGACACCTACTGCAGCACTTACTTACACATGTAAGGTGGGAAGCATTCATCTGGGACATAAAATTCTAGACATGTAGTGAATGAATATGGATCCTGCACAGGAGCTGGCTACAGTGTACTCATGTATGCCACATTCCATGTAGGCTGGGATTAGTGTCTCAGACGCATGCTGATCCTTCTCCACTGATGATGATCTGGCCAGTACACTAGTCAGGAGTACCTTCCAAGTTCCATGTCAGTCCATAATGAATGTGACAACTCAACACATACAGAACTAGAGAGCTCAAGGGTTATGGTTTTCTGCAAAGTACAGTCTTGAAGGAGGGATGGAAGGATGGGTTCTCAATGTACATAATGTACATAAAGCTGAAAAAATGATTGCTTGCCTGCCATTTTTCTTCAAGATAAGTTGCCTATAGGGACGTTTTCAACCTACTGCTCAACCCCTCTTTTCTAAGTCTCTCCCTGTTTCTGAAGTTTCTGGAATCCCTTTTGTCACCATGTGTGTGCAGTGGAGAAGGAAGGGACCACTGTGCCTTTCAGAGACACTTGCAGCATAAGCATGCATGCAAGCATGTGTGTGAGCAAGGCAGCTCAGTTATGGATCATTCCTTATGCTACTTAGGAACTTTCTAGCAAAAACGAGGCCAAAAAAACCCCAAAGAAATAATTAAATCTCAAGGTTAGATTGTACCAAGGCGGATAAAGGGAACGGTGGAAATTCGAGTCATGGAATGTAGCAGGATCTGGGCTTGGGGCAAAACAAGGAGCACAAGGCCAAGTCCATTTTTTATATCTAGAGGCAAAAAGAAGTAAGGCATCTCCACTACAATTCTAGAATAAACTGTGGGTTTGTATAGGAACTATTTCATATTAACAGATGAAGCCATTCAAAAATCAGGATTTGAAGGGTAAACCACTTATATTTATATTGCCACCACTTGTTTTAAGAACAAAGTATCTCTCTATATCTGGCCTGTAGACAATCATATTATGGGACTGCAACTCCTGGAAATGTCCAATTCTAAGCATTTAATGTGGATCTACTTATAAGTGTATAAAAACTCCAGTCCTTCTTGAAGACTTTTTCTTTACAGACATCAATGTCTGCAGTAATTTCTTTAAAGTATATTTTCAGTAGAAGTCCTCCTTCTTACAATACTTTTTTCTACAACACAGCTAAAAGATTTCTGGACTTCCCATAAAAATTAGCATTTAAATGCAGAGTATACATGTTTCAAAGAATAAAATGTTAAGAGCCTGAGCAAACATTTCCATAACTCTAAAGTAGACCCACTGAAAGCCTTTTCCAAAAGAAAATATGTGAAATCTCAGATCAACAAGAAATTTATGAACTCAGAAATAAATCCATTTTTGACAGCAGATAAAATAAGAAAAATGGGATTCTGCCTTGGGCAAATACAGGACAATCAGAGTGCCCTCTTGCTGCACCTTCCATTGCTTTTAGCCTTTGGCAGGAGTTTTCTAATGGGAAAACATTTCTGCAGGATTCCAGAAGAAAAACAACTGCATTTTGGATGTTTGAAACTATTGTTTTACTGACATGGATGTAATTATTTCTTCATCAAAATATTATGCAATATTAGTCGAATGCCTTTCATAAAACCATTATTATTTCTCTTAACACATCTGCAATCTCCTCAAAACTATACCAGCTCTGTCTAATTTTTACAAATTATTGTGACAACAAATTAGCTCATTATTTTAACTCATCTGTAAATTCCTCATTAACTACTATTTTCCATGGGGTTGTACCAGGATGATTCTGTCATAGTTTGATCCATTTTTCATTTTAATATATTGGTCAGATTTTTGTGTTTTAATCATTTTATATTTTATATATATATAAAGCAAAAATCAGTAATTCAAAAGACATCCAGATCCTTTAAACTCTTTTAGGTAAGTTACAGAATACACTGCCTTGAGACATTTTACATTAGCAGAACCTCAAGCATGTAGAAATTAGGTAGTCTCTGTTATTTAATTTATGATTTTTACTAAGGGAGAGGTGTCTACTTGTAGCATTCAAACCAATGCAGTATTTTCATTAAGAAGTGCTAGAACAATATAGTGCCACCTCTGCAGTTTCACAGGTCATTTCATTGCCTTGTGTAACATCCCAGGCTAGAGGGATTTCTGCAAGAAGTCCTCAGCTCCCTTGTCATTTGAGAGGACCAAAATGCCACCAGCAAGTGGGGATATCAGACCCACTTTATCCTGGGGTTGAAGTACTGGTGTATTTCTCTGGTGTGGATAATTAGCAAGTGGATGTGACTTATCTTTACTGATTCCTGAAACCATTGTGAGACTTTCAGGAAGACCTTTGGAGAAAAACAAAAGGTGATCCCTCTACATATTAGCTGAGAGAGGTTTTTCTCCCCATTGTGGTTTAACCCCAGATGGCAACTAAGCACCGCACAGCTGCTCACTTACTCCCCCACACTGGGATGGGAAGACAATCAAACAGGTAGAAGTCAGAAAACGTGTGGGTTGAGATAAAGACAGTTTAACAGGTAAATCAAAAACCACATGAGCAAGCAAAGCAAACCAAGGAATTCATTCACCACTTCCCATAGGCAGGCAGGTGTTCAGCCATCTCTAGGAAAGCAGATCTCCATCATGCTTGGGAAGACAAGCGCCATCATTCTGAGCATCCCTCCCTTCCTTCTTCTTCCTCCAGCTTTATGTGCTGAGCATGACACCGTATAGTTTGGAATATCCCTTTGGTCAGTCAGGGTCAGCTGTCCCAGCTGTGTCCCCTCACAACACCTTATGCATCCCCAGCCTGCTCAGTGGTGGGGTGGAGTGAGAAAAGGTTTCAGCTCTGTGTAAGCAGTGCTCAACAGGAACTGAAACATCCCTATTTTATCAACATTTTTTTCAGCACAAATCCAAAATACAGCACCATACCAGCTACAATGGAGAAAATTAACTCTACCCCAGCTAAAATCAGCACACTCCCATAGAAAAGTTCTTGTTTCAGTTGAGCCTTTCACTACATTTCCTGAACTAAAGAAATGAGGAGGGGGGAAATAGTGTTGGAAAGAAACCTGTTCTTACAAAAAGGGGCAGAAATGGCAGCCAGGACAACACTGAATGACACCATATCTTGAGGGGAATATGCAGCTACACAGGGCATTCTCTGTCTTCTGACACCTCATGTGTTGCTTCTATGGGCTTTATTGATGCAACATGGAAAACAAGAGTTGCTAAAGTGGAACCAAAGCACCTTCTCCTAAGAGATAGTGGTTGATTACACCAGTTCCTGTCAATCAATCAGTGTAGAGACATCCAGAGCAGTTACCTTCTGCTAGGAAACCTGAAGTCCCATCTCTCTGAGATGTCCCTCATCATGACAGTGTGATAAAAGGCTTTTTTAAAAAAATCTGGGGAAGGATTACTTGCAGACCCAAATGCTTGTTTTATTAAACCAAAGGCAAGAATACACGAATACCAGATCAGAGGAGACAAAGGTTTATATCACAGGCTGGAAGTCTAGAAAATGTTGACAAATGTGTTAGGACTGATTTCACATTTGTGACCCAAACACCCCCAGTTTCTAGGCCTAAACAAGGAAGATTCCTGTTACTGACTCACTCTCAGGCTCCCGGCATTAAGTGTCAGGTCAAACCGCCATCCACATCGCCAATAATAACAGTGCCTTAGGGCCAAATTAGGTGCTCAGTTACACCTGTGCTCCCCTGGGCCCTGGATTAGGCTGGCTGTGATAGGGGTGTAATCTCTGCGTGGTGGCAGGGCCAAGCGGGTGTCACTGCCTGAACTCATTAGGCGATTATGTTGATGAAGTGTAAGAGGCACCAGCTGCTCCCCACTGAGGTGCGGCACTGGTGCCCCTCATGTGCAGTGGCTGCAGCAATAAGGTTTGGAGCAAAAACACCTCAGCTAAATCAAATTACTTTACTGACACCCTCTCTGCTCCTTCACTTCCATCTGGTTATTAATCCCATGGCTGTTTCAAGCCAGCAGTGTGAAACAGTAGGGGAAGAAGAAGTGGGATTTCAAACCCTTCCTCCAAGGGAGCCACATGCCCACTTAAGGCAGGAAGAGAACAGTAATTTTGAACATATTATGGGGAAATTTCTATAGAAAAGTGTGTTCCTTGTGTACTGGACACTTCCTGGGGCTGCCAGGGTTGGCATGGGACAACACCTACAGTCCACCTAATTCTTCATTTGGAGCTGGCTCACCTGTTTGTTGGACTAAGCAGTTATGCACATTATGGTACAGGCTGGCCTTTCAACAATATAAATAGTAAAAATCTGCTTTCATGGATTTACAGGATTTATAAGAGCTAGCTAGCTATCTCTTGTAATAAAAATAAAGGTCTGTGTCGTGGTTTAAACTTAGTCGTAAATTAGAAAAGCATGTAGCCTGCTCGTTTTCCCCCCACAACCTGTCCTTCCCCCCCGCCCCCCCACTCCCGGAGGGATGGGGAGGAGAATCGAAAGAATGCAACTCCCATGGGTTGAGATAAGAACAGTCCAGTAACTAA